>CAHIKZ030004391.1:8427500-8511450 GCA_903632075.3 Acanthosepion pharaonis
TGTAAATATTATATTCCACATCCTCTAAATTGAAGTAATTGTTAGACATTACAAATTGAATAACATATAAGATCATGTTTCTTTTATGAATATTTTTAGAGCAAATATAGAAAGAAACATTATTAATACAAGATGTTTGTTCAGTTAGATGTAATATTTCTCTTTGTTCATATCTTTACCTCTGAAAAACATCTACAGCAAATACTCTCATAATTTTGGATAGACTCTTTAAAATTTCCAGAATTTGTTTGAATTGACTACCGAAAATTCACCAATTTGTATGTTTATATTATACACAAGTCATAGTAATTGTCAGAATGCTGTCTTTTGACAAGTAATAGAAATACAGAAAGACTAAATTCATAAATTACACAATGGCATTTGATAAAATACAGCACAAGAACTACTTGGAAGTTTAGGAAAGCTTGATCTACATGGAAAGGATATGCAAATAATCCATGATCTGTATTGGTAACAGATATACTGTATGTGAATAGAGAAAGATTTAAGTGAGTACACTGAAACAGAAATTGGAGTGCAACAAGTTTTTTTTTCTCTGACAGATTTATTTAACTTGTGAAATAATTCTAAGAAAATGAAAGGATCACAATGCAGATGACAATATATTTATGAAAGATTCAAAAAGAAAACTAAAAGACATATTAGTAGACACCCATTTACTATCTGGTTTATTCTTGATATAAGAGTTGAATGTTTTGGAAGCTCACTTCTCCAGACTATTTTTATCTAACACTAGGTCTTCCTTCAACTTCAATTTCTTGAAGCCATTGTTGACATCTTTTTCTCCAAGTTTACTTCAGCTGTCCTTTGCCATGACTTTCATCAATACTCATATTGGTACAACACTTTAACCATGAATTGTTTCATTGTACATGATCAAACCAATGTAGTCTTTGGGCAATCAACAACAAATCCAGAAGAAAGATGCCCAAATATTCATACAATGATGCAATGCTGACCTGTCAGCAGGTTTGACACCACATATCCATCTGATTATAGAATGATCAGTGTCTACTAAATTTAACTTATTCTTAGCACATATAGTTGAAGACTATTAAAAGAGATTATTCAAAATGTGGTAGAAACAAAAACAGTAAAAAGAATGTGTTCAGTAGTACATGCAAAAGAAAATTTTATTAGAAACTGTTATGATGATCAAACTTAGTAGCCATAGGTATTCTTTGTACAAAGTTGTTCCTGAGTTATGGTTATAGCTCTCTTTATGCTAGTTACCTATTAGCTAAACCAATCCCATTACAGAAACAGTGTACTGAAGTACAATGTTCTATCTATCCTCTTGTACAGCTGGATGAAAAAAATCATTATGACAGAATGCCGAAAATTCCATAGCCAGAAAAACTGAGCAACCGGGACATTTACACTTAAAATCAGAGACAAGTGAAAATTGTGAGACACATTATAAGGAAAGGGGGCTTGGAAAATTTAACACTCATATTAAAGAAAGGGAAATGATGAGTAATCATTCCTAATGAGTCTGTGTGAATGAGTGGCAGAGTAAAGAGGGGTGTGGTAAAGAGTCAAATGTTGCTTAAATGGTAATATTAGCTGTTTCTTTATAAGGAAACATTCGGCATCCATTGATTCATTTTTCAAGAAAATAGGTTTCTCAAATCCACTAGCTGTTATCACCCTTTTCTGTATTGATGGAGGAGGGCTTCCTTCCTAACCTTTTGTTTGAAGTAGTGGAATATGAATATCTTGATTATGCGATTATTTTCTTGTTTGGTTACTCATGCTATCTGTTTCAATTGTTGTTGCTGTTGAAAGTTCTTAAGTGATGTGATTTCTGTTATTTGGTACAGTTCTTTGTGATTCTGTAGTGCTTATTCATAAGTTTCAAATAGCTATGACCCTCACTAAAACCTACAGGCTTCATTTTCTCAAAGTCATTTTAATCATTAATCTGAGAAAGTGGTTGTATACAGCTGACAGTTTAGATATTTCTGAACATTTTGGGCGCCATTCATGACATCCATATAAAAGTCTTGATTTGACAAAGTTATATAAGAACATGACTCAAGTTTTTAAGTTAATGTTTTAATTTTGTAGCAATTTGCAGTATTTAGTAAAACTATCTCCATTTTGTTGTCTTTAAAAACAAGAAACTCTATTTCTGACATGAGGTATTGTAACTATTTATATTATTTACATTATTTAGACTGTTGCCCTCATCTTTATCACCCTATTCATGTGGCATGAGAACAATCTATACCCATGGACTAAATAAAAGGTTTCATTTGAAGTTCCAAGAAATATCTTCTGAAGAAGGTCGGAATGTACAATGGCTAAAATGTTGTGAATATGACAATAAAGATGAGGACAACAGTCCAAATAATGTAAATAGTATAAAAAAAAAACAGGAAGTTGTGGAGAATCATGATCACCCACATCCAGAAGGAACACAACACATAAAAGTACAAATAACTCTTGGAATGATAATGATTGTTCCCAATGTTATAACAAGCGTATAACATTCATTGTGAAAGGAAAGGAATAACAAGGATTAGATTTTCAAACAGGTCAACAGTAGACTTAGATGTTGATTGGCTTTGGGGCATGTGTTGATTGATCAAGGTTATGATAGTAGGTTGATTCATGCTAGGGTGTGTGGGTTGCTGCGGTGGTGATGAGGGATTAGGTGTAGCTGGTAGGGCTGAGGCTGGCCAAATGTTGTATCAGCGAACAGGGTCACAGTGGTGATTGTGAGGAAGGCTTGTAGCTGGATAGTGACAATGTTGAGGTGTTAAAATTTGCGGCAATTGGCATCAGGAGCCTGGCAGGGTCAAAGCTGGATCATTGGCTGCATTCCACATGTGAAGAGTTGGATAAGTTTAGTTAAGCCTGGGAATGGTAACAGTTATGCTGAAAGAAGCAGTGATGGCAGTAGCACCCCATGTGTCAGCAGGTAGCCTTTCAGCCAGCAACTGCCTTGGTCATTACAAGGGGCCTGTTTTTAAGCAGGTCTGGCAGTCCTCAGGGTTATCTGCTTTTCAATCAGGAATGCTTGCAATTGACCAGTGTATTGCTTTCATTGCAGGGGTTTGCTTCATGGATTGGATGTGATGCTGAGAGCTTGTGTGCAGAAAATGACATTTTTTTTAATTTTGTTTTCTGACTTTTTGGTGTTCAATTCCAGCTGATATGCAGAATAAATCAGAAAGAGATCTAATTACAGTGGAGTATAACACCAATAATCATAAAAAGCATCTTTAATTTTTAGATATTGATTTTTGTCTTTTTTTGTTTGAATTTATGATCAGTTAATAAAGGAACTGAAGTTGGTTATGTTTTATACTTTTCAGGGAGCCAGTTCCCATTTGTGCTTGTTACTGACTGATTTACTTTTGCCACTGGTGAAGAAAACAGATGACACAAGCAATTTGCGCCTTCGAGGAGTGGCCTGCTGCTGCCTGTCTGAAATGGAAGATTTTTGTCCTGTATGTAAAAACAGCTGACTTTGTTTCTGTGCATTCTCATTCTTAAACAGTATTAGAATGAAACAGTATGTTTTGCTTTGTGTTTGCTAACAATATTTACGCATCAAGTGATAGTGATTAAATGATTGCTCTGATATTATATTTGGATTTCTTTGTCTGTAATTGCTTTTCTCTATAATAATAATAATAATCTTGCAATATAATACATCATGTGTATTTATATATTTTTTGGCTGTAACTATTCATGGCTCTCATAGATTCCTTTCCTTAATCAAAGAAATTTCACAATTGTTCTTGGGAAAGATAGTGAAGTAGTTTCTTGTAGCCTTCTCCATGGTTTTGCATTCACAGTAGTCTATCTAGACTGATTGCCACACAAAGTTAGAGAGCCCGTTCTGTTCTGCAATTTAACCTCTGTTATGGGTGGTTAAGCATTTCCCAACTTGTTTTGGGTGTTAGTAATGTCAGTGTTTGAAATTGACAATAACATGCTGTCTCCTGGAATACCCACAACAAAAATGGTGGACTCAATATGTGAGTCCACGTAAAGAAATATAAAGAAACAACAAGAACCAATATATATGTACGAACAAATGATAATTTATTAACAATAAAGGTTTACAAGTGACAAAGACAATGATGTGTGTAGCAAATGAATGTGAAAACCATTTGGATTCAAAGTATGTGAAGTGAGTGAATGTGTGTATGTACATGTGTTGTGTATATGTGGTTCATGCATTTCCCAAAAAGAACACCTTCTCTGCAAGAGATTTACATGTTGGCGTGCAAGCGGAAAAGTAAAAAGAGAGTGAGAAAAAATATTGCAGAGTATTTATAGTCTAGAGAGTGTCCCCTATGGGCAGTTTATGAAAGTAGGAGGGGTTAATCTAACACCTCTAGCTGAGGAGAAATGAGATGGGTTTTTGCCTTTCTCTAAGGTATTTGTGCGGAAGTAAAAGTAACAAATTAAGCAAGATTTTGAACTTGGCTCACTCATTATACTGTAGCTATAATTGCTACACTACCAGCACAAGTCATAATCTTTATTCTATTGTTTGCATTTACTGAACAAGGCTAGAAGTGATGAAAAATCAAGTTAACGAAATTAACAAGAACCATCTTTATTCCATCTTCTCTATTAAGTCTGTCACTTGAATGTATTATGGAAATTGAGATTCCTTTAATTGCAAGACTTTTCTGGATTGTACATATTGTGCACAAATATTAATTTAACAAGTTGGAGATGAATAATCTGAGGCTTTGTTGGTTTTGTTGTTTCATCTGGGATTATATCATCCGTTCACAACATGTTAAATTAATATTCGTGCGCAATATTACACGGAAACAAGAAATAAAATATGAACTGTTTTTGGTGTGAATCTAACAAGATATAACATATTTATTAAATGATTTAAGCATACAACTGCTTACATAATTCATTCATATTATCTGCAGAACATATATACAGGAGGGCTTTGATTTACATCAGAGATCTGTTCCTACGACACAACATAACCTGATTTTTAACATAGGTTGGAACTCACTTACATAAGCACCCATAAATCTGCCTTATGCTTGGGAAGCATAATGAAGAGCAAAATGTTCCCCAAAAAACTGCACAGAGATGTAGCACAATCCAATATGGCGTACATCTGCTTAAGAAACAACTGTCTTCCTCATATAGTGCCATAACCACAAAATGCCATATATATATATATATATATATATATATATATATATTTATTTAAAGAAAAACAGACCCCTTTAAGGCTCCATTATAATAATTTATTTCACCAGAGCCCTTTTAAGGGATGCTGGATCATCAGATAACACTTCCAAAAATTAAATGAAAGATGAAATGAAAATTCACACTTTTGACGGTTAGTATCAAGTTTATGTAATTTAACAGAGAGGGTAGAGAGGAGTGGTGGGAGAGACATGGTTGAGTTTAGAGAGGGTTTATTTTAATATTTCTTTCAATCATACTTAGTATTGGGGGAGGAAGGACCAGACCTTGACCTATTTAAACGGTTAACTTAACGGAAGTGATATATTGAAATGTGAGGGGAGAAGAGAGAAAAAGAAAGAAGGGGGAAGTAAAGAGAAAGAAGCTGTAATTAGGTTTTAAGTAGGAAGAAGGGGTGGTGGTATATTTTTAGCAATTTATGTAAAAAAATAGATTTTAATGTTTGATAGTAATTTAAATGTTCAAAAAAAAAGAACCATGAAGAAATTAATTTTTGCTTGCTAGCAATTTAAATATTTAACTCTTTTACAAATAACTTAGGGGTTTAATATAACTTAAATACTGTATTTATTAACACATTCATAGAGAACACATTAAAAGAATTTTTTAAAATATAACAGTTTACTGATAGTAATCTTTTAATATTGTAAATGACTGTTAAGGTAACATCTTTATAAGTTTGAATCTAATTCATGAATGTAATTTGTAACTATTTTTAGATTGGTAATCTTCCTTACTTAAAGTTTAGGTTTCAAATTAAGATGGAGTAATATTGAAAGGTAATATTAAAGATTTTTTTTTGTTTTCCTTATATATATCCCACATATACATGTATGTAAATTTTACATATACATACGTTCATTTACATGTGCAATTACACACATAGGTACATACACATGTATCGAAATACACAGGTACTTATACATATTCATATATAAATACTTACACATACATTTACAAATAATTATACATATTTATATTTATATCTATTTAAATTTTTCTTTAATTTCACAGTTAATGTTTAATGTTAGGTGATGACTTAAGTGTTTAAATATCAAAACAAATATTTCTAATTTTAATATTTTACTATCAATATTGATAGTTAAAGAGTGATATATTTAAATTTAAATATCAATTTAAAATGAAATTACCTCCACATGATAAAAATTTCAATCTCACAATTCTAATTAGAGAATATTAAGAGGGAAAGTAAGATTAAACATTAATAAAAGAACTTTATGTCCTTCCATTGAATACTTTTGTGTGTGTATATATATATATATATATATATATATATATATATATATATAAACAAATCTATACCCATATTTAAACATATATATACATGCATATGTATTTCACAAATACTTACATTTATATTTACACACATACATATATTCACACATATTACAAATATATGAACTCACAAAACATTTTTACATTTATATATATACACACATACATATACAGACCACATGCAATCTTATATGCATGACACCATATATATATATATATATATATATATATATATATATATATATATATATATATATACACAAACATACCTACCTAAACTTACTAATACACCCATACACCTATATATATATATATATATACATATATATGTATTCTTTATATATACACCTACAATTCATATATATACATGCATATATACACCCCTATACAAATATACATACATACATACATAAAATCACATATCACTGTCCAAGTCCATCTACACATTTGTATACATACAATTATGTATCCGCATCCATGTGTGCATATAATTATTTCCAAAACTAAAAATAACATAATATTTTCCTTTCTATATAGTTATTTCTAAATATATTTAGTTAGATTGAGGTGGTTTTTATGTCAACATTTAAAAGTTATATATAATATAATTGTAGGTATTAATAAAAAGAAAGAAATAGATTTAGGCTTATCAGTATGAAGAGACATCTTTCTTGTGAACTCGTTTAAGAAAACATGGCTTTCTTGTACAACAGTTAGTGGTTAGAGAAAGAGAATTTTTATTTTGGTGCCAAAACTGTCTTTTTAGTGCATTATGAGAATTTTACTTCCCTTCCGTTAAACAAGGCAAGGGACGCAACTCCTGTTTCTTATTTATGAAATAACTACAACGTCTAGCACCTTATCAATTTATCATCAGCAATTGACACAGACAGACATGTCTTGCCTCTACGCATGCTAAATAGTGATGTTTACGTTGACATGAAATTTCAAATTATCACTGCGACTATTTACCCAAACACATATTTAAAGAAAAGAAAAAAGTTTTTTTGTTTTTTTTCAGCATCCTCCCTCCTTCATGTGCATATCTAATTACATCAACATAAACATCAATTTAGTCTTTGGTACTAAAGGATGAAAACATAAACATCAATTTAGTCTTTGGTACTAAAGGATGAAATGCATCTCACAAAAACATTTTTCCACTTTGTCATAGATTTTCCTAAAATTCCCTTGAGTGTATAGTGTGCGATGGATAAATTGTCGTCTATATTGCACAAAAATGAAAATAACACTGACATCTCATTTTAGCAGATATATTTTCCAAAATTACACAAAAATATCTTGAAATACAAAAGAAACTTTTACTCTTTTGTATTTTAAAACATTTTTCAATGAAATTGCCATTGGCATCAATCACAGCTTCCAGACGACTTCCGAACCTCTTGCATCTCTTCTGCATGGTCTCTTTGTTTAAGTTGATGAATGCTGCCATAAACCTTGCCTTCAGTTCATTGTTAGTGTTATGAAGAGTCTCTTGCTTCAACTGCACCCCACACATGATAATCAATATGCAGTCTGGGGAGCTAGTTGGCTAGATGTAAGGGGTGATGTGATTGCAGAAATTACCTGACAGCCATAACTGGGTTCTCCTGCTTGTGTGGCACGGTGTAGAGTCCTGTTGCCAAACATAGGATTTTCCAGCATCCACTCTCTTGACCCAAGGAAGCACTACCTGCTCAAGGCACTTGATGTAGGCCTTCATGTTGAATCTGACGCCCTGTGAGAAGTTGAATGGTGCCTAAACATTGCCATCACTAGTGATCACTCCAAACACCATGATGTTGACTGGATATATTGTCCAACTCTTTCTGAATCCTCTGCACTGTCCTCAGATTGACACCCAATTACGCTGAAATGTTTGTATTTGTGCTTCCAGCCTGAATGCCAAGCAGTACCTCATGCCGTTTCCAAATTTCTGGCAGAGTCAATTGCCTCATGGTGCGCTCGTTTTCTCACAGACAGTGCCCAACTAATCCTACTATACTGTGCAGTCAACAAAACAAAAAGCACACATACATGAAATTAAAAATATAAAATGGCGACAATTTATCCATCGCACTCTGTTTATTTACTTTGGGTATGTGGTTATTGACATGGAAAATGGAATCAACAACTGAAATCAAATTCATTTTGCAGTAATAGCCTTGGAAAAGGCAAGAATCCATCTCTTCTACTTCTCTGAATTAAAAACTGGGGAAGGCACTGAGAATCTACTCCATTATTTTTTCCCCGAGAACAGTCATCGCTATTTACAAATATCAGAATTAAAAAATGAACTTAACAAGAACTATGATTGCCTACATCTTGAAGGGATATTGACATTTTCAAAAAAAATAATTTATTTATCTACTTTTAATTGTTGTTTTCACTTTTTAGGGTCTTCTGAAGAAACATTTGACGTCTATTTTGAAAACTGCACAACAGGAGACAACGTATATTTACCAAGATATTGTATGCTTATTATCACGCATCATTCACAACACAATGACATGGTCAGTTCTGAACCTATTCTTATTTTATCATGAATTAGTCTCTCTCTCTCTCTCTCTCTATATATATATATATATATATATATATATATATATATATATATATATATAAATGTTATCTTATTTTAAAGTTATTTTAGTTTGAGTTGCTATCTCGGCATTTTATTTTAATAAAAATTGAAATTAATAACTTGCCTAGTTTGAGAAGTGCTACTAAAGAAAAATTGTGCCTCCCAACAAGAATCAAACCCATATCTCTTTTTCCATCAGGAAATTCACTTCTAAAATTATGGAGAAAGAGGTGAAGGTTTCATTCTAGCCTGGAGGCACAAGTTCTCTTGAAAAAAGATTTCTTAATCTAGGCCAACTGTTATTAATTTCACAGTTGCAGAAAAGGAAAAATAAGGAAAGCAACTCAAACATGTGTCACCACAAAAAAATAATATTCAAGAAATAATGTCAGATTAAATATTCCATATATATATGTATATATATATATATACAAATGAGAGAAAGAACAGATGGAGTAAAAATCCACTGTTTGTAGCATTTACTTTTAAAAATGTACTCATTACAAATTAGAGCAGTATATTATTATATTTTTATTATAAGTGATTATAATAAGAACATTTTAAATTGCTACACAAAAACTTTCATGTTTCAATACTTTGACTGTACTTCTTCAGGTGATGGTAAGTAACTGGTGCTTAAATGATTTTTAAGAAAGTTTAAAAACAAAGTGTTACCTCTTTTCCAAAAGTGAAAGTGGGGGCACATAAGGTCAGAATTAAAAATAGACATGTGGGTATATCTTGATTAACCAATTAAATGTCAGATCTGTGCTAAATAAACTATAAACCGGGACATAGATATGTCATCATTGATGATTGTGGAAAATATTTTCCACAAAAATAACAAAAGGAAAAAGGATGTAAGGGCTTTACCCTGATCAACCATATATATTTTTTTTTAAAAATGAATATGTATTTTGTTTTAAAACCAGATTAATTGTTCACTTGCCAGTAATTTACAATCACTTGAGGAGTGTTGAAACATAACTGCAATTGTGTAGTGACTCTTACATGTTTTTGTTGTAATATCCTAAGATAAATGAGATATATATATATATATATATATATATATATATATATATTAGGATATTACATTATTATATAATATATATATATATATATATATATATATATGAGTGAGAGAGAGAGAATAACACAAAATAACTCCTGAAAGAGTATATGATACAAGATAAAGTGCTGAAAACCAAAATAGCAAAATATTATATTCTTTATAATGAAATCAGGAGTTCACTTGATTACTCATGACTGCTACTTTTGTATGCACTACTGCACACAGTCATAAAGTGGTCAGTAGTGATCTTTTGGTGATATGGGAACTTATGCCCCATCAACGAACCCAAGATGTTACAATAAATCTAACTAGTGAGTACACATAATGCACTACCCAACTAAAATTACAGAGGTGGGAAATACTAATATGACAAATGGTAGAATTGCCAAATATGACCTTAACTGGAGAAAAAAAATAAAGTCTCCCAAAATACCAGAGTAAAAAGTGTGTAATTAGAAGTGCAATAATTCACTGCATCCAATAGCATGTACAAAACTGGCAGTCATGGCTTTGACAAAAGCTTTCATGTTTCAATACTTTGATTGTACTTCTTCAGGCCATGGTAAGTAACTGGTGATTAAATGATTTTTAAGAAAATTTAAAAACAAAGTGTTGATATTCTAGGTATTTCATTATTTATGTTTTTTGTTTGTGCATGTGTATATATGTGTGTGTGTCTGAGTAAAAGAGAAAGAAATGATAAGATGCTGAAAAGTTCTCGGCCTACCCTCTCCCTGGAAAAACCCAGTCCTTTTGATGTTTGGTCATTTGATCAGATTTTGGCAATTTCTAACTCAGACATTGACCATGATGATATATATATTTTTTTAATGTTTTATGTGTTTATTTATCTTTTGACTTTTTAAAAAAAAACTTTACAGGCAAAATTTGTTGGATGTTGTTGACACAAGAAGAAGCAGAAAAATATCAGAAGAGGTCAGCATTTCTGCCTTTTTTTTGGTTTATTCATTTAAGTCTTGGATATTAAGATTCTGAATCTAATAATATTATGTCATTTACATAAGACAAAGACAAATTTATTTCTCAAATTGAGTTTAATATTCAAAGAAGCAGAATATTTATCCTTTTTATTTTTCTTTAATCATTTCACCCCAAGCAAGGCAATAAAGCCACTAAGATGCAAGCGGGTTACTGAGAGTGAAAGAAAATGAGAAAATGTTAGTGAGGAGAAAAGACAATAATATAACAGGATTCAGAAAGAATTTACATTTTTAAGATCTTAGTTGGCAGGAAAGTAAGGAGTTTGAAAAGAGTTCCACAGATGAGAACTTACGATTACATCTAGCAATTTCAACAGTAAGATCATGTGACCTAGTTGCTAATGTAGTACTACACTTAAATTCATGATGTCTAGATACTAAAGAGGAAAGCTCATTAAAACAATTGCCATGAAAATATTTATAGAAAAGACAGATTGATAACATTACAGACCCTTCTTTAGATTTTGTCAAGAATCTTGAGTTATATAACAGGAGCACCAGACCAAATATAACAGCAGTATTCAATGCACAAACAAATGGGCAAGATGAAGTCTGGTGAGAAAAATTATGTGGAAGAATCCATTTTTCTTTAAAATAAAAAAATAAATATAATTGTGAAACATATTGTGTTTCTTTACCTTAAATCCATTGATGTCATATAGACTAATTAAAGATGCAATTATTGCTTTCATTACATTTATTGCGCTATATTCAAATGTGAAAGATAAAATCTGATATTTTTTTAGGGGATTACAAATATGTGTTTATTATGGAGTTGTTTCTGTTCTCAAAAATGACAATTAGAATTTATATAAATACATAATTAAAACAGAATTTATCTTCTTAATCATTAATTTAATATCATTTTTTTGTTCGTAAAAAAGAAAAAGAAATGAGGTTTACCATACATTTGGTGAGAAGAATCACTGATCAGAAAATGAAGACATGATATTTAAAACTATCATTTGATAATTGATAATGTACAGTCATTGGTCATTGCAGACATTTTGCAAAAATATGGATTTAAATCATTTGTAAAGACGAAGAAACGAATTTTGGAATTTCTATTTGGTTTCTATTTTTGCTTCTCAGTACAATGTTCATGTGAAGGCATTATAAAGAGAAACAATTTGCTGATCCAGAATTGTCAATATTTGGAAACCAGTTATAAAATCAGTGTCCTAAAAAGAGAATGAAAAGGAAAAACATTGCTGATGATTATGTTTGCTTTCATAGAAATACAAAATTTGTAACAGGTAAATAATAAGTAATTGGCAATGTGTAATATATAACGGGTAAATAATACACTAAGAGTAAATAAAATATGAAATACATAATTAGTAAATAATGAATAATGGTGAAAAATATTGTACAGAAGAAAATAGCTACGTACTTCAAAAGTCAAAGTTCTTATGTACTGCATGTTGTTTTTCTGAAAAAAAAAAAAACCTCTCTATAGTACCAGATCAGTGAACATGCAAATCAGTTTCACTCCTAGTCTAATTAAAATCTATCCTAAATATCCTCATGATATGCACTTATATCCTCCTCTTAGACCCTTCCTTCAGTAAACCTCTTACTTGAGTGGCTTTTGGGCCTTGTATTGGGTGAACAATAAAATAAAAACAATCTTCTGCAAAAGCAATAAAAAAAATTGAAAATTTGTTCATAATTCTCCACAAATGAAATACAAAAATATTTTAAATTAACCTTTAGCATTCTGAAGTTGACATTTTTATCAAGCAAAATGTTTGTCCTACCAATGCAGGTGACTCTTATTATTGAAAAATAGTGTGTTTAAATTCCATGGTTGTGTTATCATATCCTGCTATGGCAGCAAAAATTATCTTGCGTAAAATCAACAACAGAGCTAGAAAGAGAAGTAATACTTGTAAATAATGCAGAGTGCTAAATGTTAATATGTATAAATGAATAAATAATCATTACATTGTTCACTTATTAATCATGTATATGCCTCATTAATCTGTAATTAATTTTATTTATATATTTTGATGTATTGCTAATACTTTCTATTTACAGTTACCCAGTCCTGATGAAAAATCCCTGCTGGAACTTGAAATCAAACAGTTTGTGTCACTTGTGATGGACAATTACATTTTATTCACCTCTTCTGGAATTTGGAGTTTATTACAAACTATGATATTATTAGTCAAATCGGATCTCGACATTTCTGCTTCGGTCAGTAAAATCACTTTCTTCTCTCACTCTTTCAAGCAATTCTTTTTTTCATTCATCTTATTGTCTTCATTTTATATTTTTCAAATTTTTAACTCTATAATTTTAAATATAAAAACCAGTTTTATTCAGATGGAAATAACATTTTAGAGGAAAGAGCATAAAAAAAGATTCTAATTGAATTTCTCATGTTAACATACTTATATAACCAGCATATTCTTTACATTTAAGAAAGCATTTTTCTGTATATTTATGTGATAGGAATTTGCCTGGTTTTTTGATGTTTTTTATTTTTCAGATTAATGAAAATTTAGAAAATTGCTTAAATTATCTTTTTAATGTCAGAATAAAGATAAAAGTCAACATCTGTTATGAAATATTTCCATTTGTTTTTTTAAAACATTTATAATAACGATTTATTCGAAACTTATTAATGACAAATATAAAATAAATTTTGAATTGTCTTTTAAAAAATGTTAGGTGAAGAGTTTGTGATATTTAAGAGTTATTTCCCCTTTTTTCAAGATTTGCATATTTATCTCCCCTAGATTTTCATATAAATTTGTTTTCATTTTTTCTTGATATTTGTATGATCTTTAATTACTTTATTAGAATTTATCCAATTTTTCTGTATTATATGCAGATCTTTAAGTCTTTGACATTGCAATTCATGGCTTCTTCCAATGCAAGTACATTCTTGATGGTTGTTTACATGAAGGTAAGACATTGACAATTTTTTTCTCTTTTAAATTAAGTAAACACTCATGGTAATGTAATTCTAGATCAGAGGCCCAATTTTTAATCATGGTATGATTGAATAAAAAATATACTCCTCAATAAAAGAATTAGTGAAGGAGATTAATTTCAAGATTCTGTAACTTCTTTCACAAGAATTGATATCACTGAAGTCTTTGGTAAATCTCTTTGAATCAGTAAATTAGGTATTTTTTAGATTCACTGAATCTATTTGGAAGGCAGCCATATCAATTAATCTTGAAGCAATGAGGCGAATGAAGAAAACAGTAACCAGCGAGTAAATTCAAGCTCTCCCAGCTGGTATTTCAAACTTGAGTCGTTCCTTCCTGAGTTCTGTCTCCAAATCACACTAACTGCCTGTTCTAGCCGTCAACCGTGAACGTCCCTCGAAGAACTCCCCGACTTGGAAAAAAGTAGTTGTTTTTATAGTTGTTCATGTACCCATAATCCCTTGCGTCTTCCTGTGATCCCATAATTCATTGCGTCCATGTCCCATAATGCATTGCGTCCATGTCCTATAATGCATTGCATCGTTATTGGATAAAAATGCCAGTCCCCCCCTCATTCTTTTACGTTATCTGGCCGAGGATGGATTACGTCAGAGCGGTAAGTGCTTTTTTTTTCTCCCTCATTTCAACTGCAGTAGCTTTACATGCTAAGCAATCACGGGCTCTTTTTTGGCGGGGACAAGGCAAAGTCGCGACCAGTTGTGCTTTCGTCCCAGGTTCTGTCTCATGTCCGCCACACTCCCCCTGATCTCCTGATCACACAGATGACAGTGAGGACACGGTCTTTTTGTTCGGTGCTCCTCTGAAGGGGGATTGGTTGAACTTCTTCATCAGAGGAGCTCTCATTAGACACGTCCCGATCTATTGGCAAACCTTTGCTTATCGGAGTGATTGGTTGTTGAATCAACTCTATGTATATTGGCTGTTCACTATCCTCCGTGTCTTCTTCGTCAGTTGTGGGATTTGAGCCCAAAAAGGGCGCAGGTCTCTAACATGACGAGGCGTTCCATCGACCCCTATTGACTGCTGACTCACCACCTCGGTCATACGTCGGTTCCAAATTTGGTCGTGCATTTACCACGGAGTCTTAACCCAGACAATGTCCCCTTCCTTGTATTCCCCTTCGGTTATTTGTGATTCAGGCGGGGACGTTGCGTCGATGCCTCTCACCCGGACGTGGTATGTGTGCAGTACATCAGCCGGTGCCGTGGAAGGTGAAAGGTTGTCCTTAGGTGTGACGTTATGCCAGTAAACCGCTTCCAAGACTGGAACAATTTTTCCTGGCCGCTATGGTTTTGAAGCTTCTGTGGTTGCGTTCCACAATGCCATTTCCAGACGGCACGTAAAGCGCACCGAACCTCAAATGCACACCCCAGCTGTTTACAAATTCCCTAAATTGTCTGCAGGTGAACGTGGTGTCATTGTCAGTCAGTATTTCGTCGGCGGGGCCTCGTCCGTGAAAGACTGTCTCTAGCTGACGAATGACACCAGCAGAGTCTTGCCGTCTCAGTGGCCGCCATACTGCAAAACGGGAGGGACCACAGTCAATGAGCGTAAGAAAATGGCTACCATTGCAATGGGTTACGTCCATTGCTAACCTGCTCCAGTTTTTTCTCACCTCAAATTTCCTTTCTTCCAATGCACTGGTGCTGGATCGATCGATTGGCAGGCTTCACAGGTTCTAACGACAGATTTTACCAGTTCCTTAGACACCATTTGGATCTACAGTCCTAGCAAAGTACATTGTTCTTTTAACACCTGGGTGCCCACTCTGCTGGTGGATGTGGGTCACCTGACGTTTGTTTCAACTGGCTCGTTGCAGTGACACAACTCACTTGCACCGGTTCTCCTCCTTTCTTGTGCATCTCCAACCAATTTTTGCGGCACTCTGGTGAGGCTGTCAGCGCGGTTCTGACAAGATTTCACCAACGTCACAGTCATAGTCAGTGCGTACTCCTCCACCAAAAGCTCGCAGTGTCTCTAAGTATCCGCCTCATCAGCATTTCACCCGCTGCCTTCGTGTTCACATGGCGCGTCCTTCCTGTCAGGGTGTCAGACACCCACCGATGCACACATGCTGAATCGGTGACCACATGCATAACTGGTGCCTGCCACTGCAGGGCAAGATTCACGCCCTTGATCACCGCATCAAGCTCAGCAAGATTAATGTGTTTGGCATCATTGGTTGGACGAACCAGCAAGCATCTTCCACGACGCTCCCATTCACCTCTAGTGCTACTCCCGTGGCCCGGAGCTTGCATCCACCCAAACTGTCATTTCATTGCCGTTCACACCAGTCTCCGCCCGACAGGATCTGATTCCCGCACTCTGGCCACTGTTTCCTCCAGCATACGTCCAAGAGGGGCATCCTTTATCTTTTTCGTCCCATCCTTTGGTTAGTGTACTTGCATAACGATTTTAATAAATGCAGTTGCCACCCTAAACCAACCTCACACAGGGAAATGACCCACAAGTTTCCCTTAAAAGGAAAATACGCTCAATGGTCACCTTTTGAGCAATTTCTGGAACCTGACCTTCAAGACTTCCATCGAAGGGAGTTGCTTTCTTCCAAGACTTGCAGACCCAGGACCTTAGTTCCGTCTCTCAATCGCTCCGGATCCTTACAGACTAGCCCGTAATCTGCAAAGTGCTGTCTTCCACGGCGCTGCAGAAACTAGGCCTTCATTTATGAAGATGGAAATCTTGGCATGGAATGCTGACATGGCACTCTTAATGTCCTGATCCTGGGGCGTTATCATGTCGATCACTGACTTCATGACAAGTGGTGCCACATTCAGTCCAAAACCCAAACGCGTGAAGGCAAAACCGCTTGCCCTTAATGACCACTGTTTGAAAGCGGCCATAGCGATTTGTCAATGTGAATCTGTAGATAACGCATTTTCTCAAATCCAACAGCGTACGTCAGCTCCTTGTCGTCGCCATTATTAATTTCTGCGCACACACCTCTCAGGTCAGCCCGTGAATGTTTTGAGATGCCGTTCAACTCCCGATAGTCAAGTACCGGTCGGACCTTCTGTTTGTGTTCTTGTATGACCGCCATTAACGGAATTAATCCCTTGGGTGGGCCAAGCTCTTTCTCAGGATATGGCAGTAGCCATCCGTCTCGCTGCCACCGTGCTAGTTTTTCATCGTATGCATGTTTAACGTGGCCAGGTACTGTGTACTCCTGTACTTTATTGACCAACTTGCTGGTGAATAACCACTCGCCCACTTCCACAATGCAGTCCACGTTTTTGTGCTCGGGTTAAACGTCACTCTAAAGTCAGGCTTGTTGATAACAATGGTGGCACATGTGTTCAGGTTTCGAAAGCGAGCTTGAGCCTGACCAAGCATAGAAAGTAAACACCTCCAGCACTTTGATTGCATCAATCAATAATAACAATAAAATCAATATGAGCAACTGCCCTTCATGCACCAGAACCTCAACAGTCACGGGCTGAATATGCTGACGCCCAACTTAATTTTACCGTATCCACGGCACTTAAGGGTCTTCCGTCGGCAGTCAAAACTGGAAACCTCTTTCCTGCTTCCAGCATAAAACACAAGAGTCTTGCTCACCAGCGTCTGTGAGCATCGAATCCACTAGAGCTGTGCACTCTACTCCATCTACAAATACAATGGTGGGTAACTTCGGGTTTTAAAAACTTGCCGGGGAGAAGGCTGGCGTGACGCCTTCTCGACCAGGAACCCTGGCATTCTGAGGAAATGTGTCCAATGCCGTTGCATCGAAAACACCGCTTGTGTGACCAGACCTCTGCGTTCTGTTTGACCTCTCCTGACGTCCTTGTGTACAATTCTTCGCCATATGGTTGGGTCCAGAGCACTTGTAGCAGGTAATCGTTCTGCTAACAGGTTTGGCAGGGGAACCTCAGCTTCTGGCGTTAGCTCTCATGGATGCGCGGATAATACCTGGCACCCTTCGTCATCCGTCATAATAGCCCTTGCTTGGGTCAGAATCTGTTCTAGATTCATGTCGTCCATCCTGGAAGAAGCTTTGAGAAGCTGCCTAACATGATGTGGCAGTCCTGACACAAATGCACATGCCATCCACCGATCCAGCACAAGGGGACAAGGCAAGTTGCGACCAGTTGTGCTCGTCCCAGGTTCTGTCTCATGTCCGCCACAAGAAAGGAATGGTCATCATTTATATTAACAATCGAGATCAGTGGTCACCAAGTGGTGGTCCATGGACCACTTGTGGTCCGTGCAAAATTTTTGATTGTCTGCAGAAAAATTGGAACATTATTTCAATTTTTATGAAGCTTCAGATTCAAAAATGACGAGTAACAAAATGTATTATTGATGGTATATATGTTCAAGACCTTATGTAATCTTGAAATAAACACGAGTTCACAAGTACACAAATGTAACATCATCCAGCCATAGTATAACCTAAAATGACTTGCAAACTTCAAATTTTCAATTTGTTTTGTTTAAATAATTACACTATAACTTTGTTACATTTAATAGGTGCATTTCATATTAATAAAAGAAAAGTTTACTGATTATTATTACAGAAATGTATTTACCTTTTTTTTTCTAAATTTATATGTCGTCTGCCAAATTTAAAATTATACATTTAGTGGTCCATGAAGTTCAAAAGGTTGGTGACCGCTGTTCTAGAGCAAATAGCACAAAATACCTAAAAAATATGAAATTCAGTTCACAGAAGTAATAAATGACGTATCATCATCATCCTTTGACTTCCCTATGGTTGGTCGGAACTTCATTGACAATACCTTTCCACACTTTTTGATCCTGCATTATTTAATGTACACACCTGACTCCTAGGCTATGGTGTCTGGGGAAAGTCAATTTTCATGAGAAGACACTTACAGGAGGATGCCATAGGAGTAAGCATGAGACAATTTCCCTGTCCACTCAGTGGCAGTGACCGACAAACTGTAATAGTTTTTGTTTGAGCTTAAGAGAGATTGGTCTCCGTTCTCTGTAAATTGTGTTAAGCATTGCATGGGATCTTCAACTGATGTTCTTGATTTTTCTAAGTAGATTAGTGCATGTTCCTTCTAGTCATCTTTCAAGACAAGCTGATAGATGACATATACAACTGTGGCAATTCAGTAAGGACCTACGACACCAGGTTCAAATGAATGTAAGCTCTATTAGATAATCAATTTAATGAGCCACATAACCAAACTAATAATACTGAGGTATAAAGGGTGAAGCAGAATTATACTGGAAATAGGACAAGAACAGTGCAGTTTTGTCAAGGACACTGGAACAAGAAATGAATTATTCATGGTCAGCATGATATTGAAGAGAGCAATACAAATACAGAAGGAGGTGTACTTATGTTTTATAGATTAGACGGAAGTATTTGACAAGGTATGGCACAAAGATCTATTTGAACCATTAGGAAAACTTGATCTATTTGGAGAGGATGTTAGAATAATCCAGAACTCATACTGTGAGCAAACTATCTGCATACAGATAGAAAATGAATTTAGTTATATAAAAAGAGAAAGGCCTGTGAAACAAGGATATTTCTTCTCTCCAGATTTATTCAACTTCTACAACAATGCTATCCTAAGGCAGCTAGAAATCCTACCAGGATTTATTATTGGTGGGCATTATTCTAATAATATAAGATACACAAATGACACTGTGTTGATGTCTGACACAGAAAGAAAAAAGGATGGTAAAAAGGAGCAGGAAAAAAAGGACTAACCATCAACTGCAAGAAGGCAGAAATTATGGTCATCAGCAAAAGAAAAAGTCCAAGATACAAGCTATGAATGAGATGTCAACATCAAACAAGTACAGAAATTTAAATATCTGGGAAGTATTTTAACAGAGGATGGAACAATGTGGACACACATTCGTATAGTGAAAGATGCATTCCCAAAGCTAAGCAAAGTGCTGAGAAACAGAAAAAAATTGTTAAAAACAAAAACAAGGATCCATGATCGCATCAACTTATATGACGGTGAATATTGGGCAATCTCCCCTCAGATAAAGAGAGAACTGAAGGCAAAAAGCGAACATGATTCTACAGAAGCAAAAATTGCAATATGAGCACTGGAAAAAATGATGCTGAAAACATTAGGTTTATAATACTCAGAAGTTCTCAAGTACACATGGCACAGTGGATAAAGGCGTTGGTTAGATCCAGTGACAGACCCAAAGAAGATGAGTTCAATACCTGGTTAAGGCAGTGGAGAACTTTCAGAGGGAAAATTAGCAGGAGATAACTGATAACTGACATCCATCAAACATGGCACGTGGAACTAGAACAGTCTACCCCAGTGATCGAAATAAAGGGTTCAGTTCGAAATTCCAACCACCTGAAGAAGGCCGGAGCGTACAACGGCCGAAACGTTGTGACAAATATGGCGACAAAGATGAGGACAATAGTTTGACTAATGTAAATACAGTAAAAAGAACATACTCAGAATCAGGAAGAAAGAGCTTAAATTTTTTAGACACCTAATGAGATAGTAGGTCTTGGCAAACTTAACCCTCACAGGATTGTAAGAGGGTAAGAGAGAGGAGGACAGTAATCCACCTACCTGATAAGATTGTGTGAATGGATGGCAGAATGAGGGTGGAAGGCTTAGCAAAGAGATAGGAAGTTTTGGAGGGCTATATTCACCCATGTCCTGAAGAGATGTGGCACACAGAAAAAACACTTATATATACTTGTGTATTTTACCTTAAAAATTTGTATGAAAATAACTATTGTCAAAGAAATTATCTTAAATATATTTAGAAAAAAATATCTAGTTAGATTTTTATTAATGATTAGCTTTGTGAATTTATATTATATTTATAATATATCTGTTCATAAGTCAAAATCTCTGTCACATTTAACATCTGTTTATTTTCTCTGTATGTTTAGTATTTGTCGTATCACTCTGAGGAGGGAAAGGAAGAATTGCCTAATGATGAATAAAAGCATTAATTTTATATAACAAATATTTTTTCAACATGGTTCTCTTCTATTTCAAAGCACTCTATTCAGTGGTGAATATTAATCAGTTAGACTGAATATTAGACAGTGAAAATTTCAGACTAAAATTCAGCAAAAATCACATATCAGGCTATGCACTTATTGATGTGCTCTCTTATAAGTAGTTCAGCATACCTAATTGAAAGAAACATGGCTTGAACAAAGGAACTGCTATTAAATCATGAAAAGGATCAGAAAATTGATTCAAGAAGGCAATCTGCAGTTGAATGGCGAAAGATGTTGGTCATTCCCAATTAGCTGTCTCTAAGATTTAGTGAAAGTATAAAAGAAATAGAATGGTCACAAAATGAAAACATATGGGGAGAGTACAAAAGACACCAAAACATCAGGATAAAAAAAACCCAAAAATTTAAGCTATACGATTTGAAAATAGAAAATGTACAATAAATCAAATTTGTTAAAACAAGAGTCAGTGTTTGTAATAGGATTTTAAGAAATCGGCTGAAGGAAATGGAATTTATATACAGAAAATCCAAACAAAAACCAGTATTAATAGACAAACAGAAGAAAATAGTATTAGAAAAAAACAGTCATACAATGTGAATAATTGGAAGAAAGTGATATTCTGTGATGAATCCAGAATTTCTATTGGCCAAGGCAATGATATTGGAACTTTTGTCTGGTACTATTTAAATGAAACATATAAAAATGACTACTTAAACAAAATGAATAAATTTTCAAAGTCATTCATGATATGGATGGTTGTATGCTCTTTAAAGGACTGAGGGAGATGACAATCATTAACTCAACAATCAGTGCTTGTGTGTACATTTAAATCTTGGATAATTTTCTCATTCCATCAATAGAAAATTGGTTTGGTAATGATGAAGTCCTTTTTCAGGATAATAAAATCCTGTTACAGAGCAAAAGGAATTAAAGATTTTCTTCAGAACAGGAATATAAAATCAGTGACATGACGAGTGAACAGTTTGCTTCTAAATTCAATTGAAAATTTAGGGTGTAAATTAAAAAAAAAAAAATATGTCTCTGAGCCAAAATGTTCTATTCAGCAAAGAAGCTCTATTAGCTGCCATTCAAGAAAATTGGAACCACTTTGATAAAGTATATTGTTTTAAATTACTGAAATCCATGCCTGAAAGAATTAAGGCTGTCATAAAAGTTTCAGGAGAGGCACTTAAGTATTATTCCTTATATTTTTGTTGATGAATTCCTTTATTTTTTGTCTGTAGTATTGGGTCATTCCATAATATATTCCATAATATATTCTTCTACATGGGTTGGAAAAAATTATACCATTAATTTAAATAATTTAATCTAGTATAACAGATTTTATAAACCAGAATGTTCAGCAATTAAAATAAATAAAACCTACGGTGAACATCCTCTAAGTGTGCTGATGCCATAATTTTGACTAGTGCTAGTATTTGTTTAATAAATCCTATTTGTGATATATATATATATATGGAGAGAGAGAGAGAAAAACAGTTTTATATATATATATATATATATATATATATATATATATATATGTGTGTGTGTATGTATGTGTGTGTTTAAAATATATAGAAAATAGGAAAGAACTTGTTAGGTAATTAATCCAAAAGTTCTTTAGTATTTTGTTATTATTTTAAAAAATAGTGCTCAATACAAAAAGTAGAGTGTATATATATATATATATATATATATATATATATATATATATATATATATAAATAAAATGTTTCTTTTTCTTTTTATGCTACATAGGCAGTCATGGCTTTTCACAGATTCCATTTACTGTTTGTTATCTGTGAGTTGCCATGCATTCTTAGCAAAGATAATGGAATAGTTTTCTATTGCCTTCGCCACAGTTTTGAATTCAGTGTTTTCCTTCTCTTAGACTAATTGCCACCCAAAACTAGCAAGCTATTTAATCCATAGCTGGTGGGAGAATAGATGGATTTATGGCTTTTCCAAGATTATTCATGTGAAAGTAAACACAACAGACTAAACTAGAATTGGAATTTGACTTGCTGACCTACATATACTACCTTTGATATTACAGGTTAATTATAAGAATAATTAGTTAGTTGATAAAATTGTTATAAATGAAGTGGAAACTACTTATCAAAGATGCATATATATCAGGTTGTAAAAGTTGAGAAGATGATATTGTTTTAAGATTAAATATCTTTTATTTACAGTCAGACTAATGATCCTCATCTTTGTTGTTATTATCACAATGTTTTGGCCTTTGTACCTTTTTGGCTTTCTTTATGTGAAGTGAAGAAATATAAAAAACTAGGGTAGAGTATTACTTTAATTTACCGTCTCTTCTACCAACAATTAATTTTGGAGAAAACAAAAGGAAGAAACTGAAAACTAGAGAAGTTATGGGGGAGGGAATATTTATTAGGTGAAGAAAGGAAATATGTTGTATTATAGGTAGGTGAGTGGTAGTATAAAAAGAATATGATATATCAATTGTATTTGATTTTATTTTTTGTTCCTTAATTATTTCAACACAAACAAAGTGATAAAGACACTAGAATATAAGGACTTTAGTGAAGAGAAAGGACAATAAAAGAACAGAATTTAGGAAGAGAGAGATGTCGATTGGTGTTGCATTTAAATTTTTGACAGGAAAGAAATAAATCAGAAAGATGTTCCACAGGCTGGAAGTCTAAGTAAAGAAACTATTAACTGATTAATGTCTGTTTGATTGAAATCTTAACTATAATTTGTTTTTTTTTTCCCTTTTCAGATGCAGTTTTCACATCAAATTTTATCAGTTACTGAAGAAACTTTGCTCCACAAACGATTTGTTATGGCAGCCATCCATCCAGCCAACAATGTTGCACAAAAGCATATTCTTCTGTCTTGTCTTGCTGATTACATTGGATACAATGAGGTGTGAAGCATTTTCACTTTTTTATTCTCTCTATGGTTTTTCTGCTTTCAAACACTTGTACTCTCATTATTATGACAGTTTCAAATAAAACTTTGTTTTGCCTATTGAAAAACATTTATCGATTGTTTTCATCTTGTAAAATATTAAAAACTTTCTCAGAAATAAGTTTGAATAATTAAATATCTTTCTAAGTGTTAATGCTAATTATTGCTGAATGCTGCTACCTTGATAGATCATTTGGCCAATTATTTGGTGGCGTTGAGGTAAATATAAACAAGTCTACCATTAATTCATACTTTGAATTCTGCTGGCATATTTGGTCTGGTGCTCCTGCTATTCATTTTGAGGTTCTTGACAAAATCCAAAGAAGGATCTGTAATGTAATCAATCCTGACTTGGCATCTTGAACAATATGGTGTGGCTTCCCTTTGTCTTTTCCACAAATATTTTCATGGCAATGTCTCTGACAAGTTTGTTTTTTACCTGGAGACCTGATTAAAAGAATTTAAGTGTGCTACTAGATTGGCATCTAGGTCCCATCCATTGTTGAAATAGCTAACTTCTACTCCAACAGTTTCTTTTCTCATACTTTTGTTTACTTGCTTCCCTGATAACTACAATCTTCAAAAATTTAAATGCTACGTCAATCGCTATATTCTATCTTCTTGAATCCAATTCATGTTTCATCCTTTCCTCAGTCCTTCCTATCTTTTCTCTGATTTTTACTCCTTGTAACCCCCTGTGTACTAGAGGCATTTCCCCATTGCTTGGGGTAAAATGATTGCAAAAACAATGAAGAGAGTGTATCTTATAAAAGGAATATGATAAATTGCATAAATTGACAGTTGTAATTAGGTGAAGTAGGGAATATACTTGTTAGGCATAGTAGCAATTATTCATGTTTACTGGCTTCAAAGTATCGAGCTGTTGTATTCTGTTGTAACAGAATTGGATATAGCATATGAAAATTATGAACATAATTAATGGTGAGGATGGTAATGACCTGGATGACCTCAAAGTAGTGCAGTGCAGAGGTCCAATTTAAAATTACTTGGAGTTATTCAGTGTTATGATGTTTTTCTAAACATAGCTTAGATGCAGCCCAAGGTTGGATGTATGAGGCACCCAGTGAGGATTGAACTTACTATTCAGTTGTAATTGATATAGTGAGACAAGCTTGCTAACCATTACACCATGTCAAAGTGCCCAGTCAGCAGTGTTACCAAGTGCTCGTTAAAAAACAATGCTGGACAGTTTATAACCAGAATTCTTAACTATGTAGGACAAGTAACTGTTTCTATATGAACTGTCACAATGTTCATAAAAAATGATAGAGACATAGATGAGTGTCAAGAACATAATGAAAAGCAAACTTTAAAGATCCCGGCATCAGTGAATTATTATCTGCAATGATATCAGAAATTAAAAATTCTTAAAATACAAAGCATGCTGTTGGTAGTTGAAGAGACTTGTGAAATGGAAAACAATTCTTTTATTAGTTTTAAAAATTCTTCAAGATTGGCAGCCTCTCTTGCCTGAACATTTAATTTTATGTATACTTTGCAGTGTATTTGCAGGGAGATCCAATTGACAGAGAAGCTTATTTAAAACCATTGAAAGAATTCTACACTGGACAGTTATGGCTGCTCAATAAAACTGTCTATGGATTAGGCTACAAGGCAAAAGCATTGGTATATGATGTTTAAGCAGATATTATTAGTAAAACTGTCTATGGATTAGATAACAAGGCTAAAGTATGGTACATTAGGCTTAAGCAGATGTTGTTAGAGGCTGAATGAAGATATCAAAGTTGGACTGTCACATTTTCTGTGAACACGAATTGTGGTTTAGATCTATTCATGTAAACGATATTTTAAAATAAGTCCACAGTTGTTGAATATACACCCTTGTAGAAATTAATTGAAACAAAATGAATAATAGTTATTATTAACTTTTTTTTTGTATTTTTTCAATGAAACATGACTCAGTGGATATGTTAATGTTTCATATGTCCATTCCACAAAGTTTTTCCTTGCAGATTGACCAAAGATTCTTGATTGGATTTAAATCAGGAGAGTTTCCGTGCCAGTGTATAATACTTTGATTTGCTCACTGGTAAGGCATGCCAGTGTTTTCATGCAGCATTACAATTTTTTTACGCTTCTTTGGAGTAACATCCATTGCAGACAATGGCTGTAGGACAACTAATTGGCAGTAGAGACAATAGTGTCTGGGCATGATGAAAATCTGATGCAATCATGGATGACACAATATTTTACAAGGCCAAACAAATTTCGTCATACACCCCAAAAATAAATACATATCACTTCACATCACTGCAAATGACTTAACTTGAGGAAAAATAGAAATCGATTACACCCTGTCACTGCAGTGGGTCTAAAACTGACTGTATGGTGAAAGAAAGGAAACTAAAGTGGTTGTTTCAATTAATTTGCACAAAGGTGTATCATGGAGAACTTTTACATTGGCTGTTTCAATATTGAAACTTAATTTTTTTTTTTTTTTTGAAAATTCAATAAATAATATAAGACTAGCAAATCCAAATAAATGTCTGTTCTTTGTGAAATGATTAGGAAAAGAGATATCATCCATGAAATATCTTGGAGTTGGTCAATCAACTTGCTGATGTTTTAACTAATGAAGGTGCAACAATAATTGTACTGAGAGCAATAACAAACTTCAAGAAAATGCTAAAAGCATTTTAATAAACAAAATGGAGATAATTGAAGAAAATATTATAACAAATGAATAGTTGCAAAGACTTTATTAAAAAGTGTCAAATCTTTAAAAGATCAATTTTATATAATTAACTATACGAACAAATTATAAATATGATTTTTATATTCATTAAAACTATAAAAATTATTTTGTGTATCATTTTTTAAAGTTGCAGAAATTAAAATAATCTTAAAACAACTGAAAAACAAATTTCCTACTTTTTATTTGAATACATTTATCAAAGCACTTTGAATAACACCCTGAAAATAACGACATTTATCTTATTTTATTTAATCAACGAGAGCAACATTATTGCCATTAAAAAGAATAGTTTATATTTGTAAATGACAATGTAAATATCTCTAATTATTTGTTTAGGAAATGATCATCATGTTGAAGAAAGTAAAAGATTCCTTTTATGAAAGCTAATAAATTAATCTTTTCTCTCATGCATATGAAGTAAACTTTAAAAATATTTAACTGAATGTCACAATTGATCAAATTTTTCTCACCTGTTTGGTGATGATGATGATGATAATGTTGTTATTGTGCGATAAACTTTATGGAAAATAATAAGCTAGGAAGTTAAATGACTAATACATTGCTCTCCCTATAAACATTTATTATATTTAAATTCAATGACTTTTTCTTTTACATTGCTTAAGATAAATGGTGAGTTTAGCCATAACCATATAGGAAACATTCAGCATTTATTGATTGAAATGTTACTGTCACTTGGAATTTATAAAATCTTTTTCTTAAAACTATTTTGCAAAAAATTAATCTTTTCAACTCCATTAGCTATAATCACTCATCCCAGTATTACTAGGAGTTTCCTTCCAAACCTTTTCTTTTTCATAATGTGGAAAGTTAGCTTAATTATTTTATTAATTTCTATTCTACTTACATGTGCTACCCATTTTTGTTGTTGCTGCTGTTGGAAGTTTTCAGTTAATGTGGTTTCTCTGATTTGCTAAAGCTCTTTGTAATCTTATAGTGCACCAATCTAAAGATCTGATTAAAGAGTATTTCAAAACCCACAGGATTCATTCACCTGAAACCATTTTTAATCAATCATCTGAGAAAGGTCTTTGTAGTTTTGTGTGAAATTTGAGAATTTGAATATATTTTCTTTTGGTAAATATGAGAGGTGCTGAAAAGTTCTTGGTCTAACAAGGAAACTCCCTTTCAAAAAATAAAATCTCATATTTGGTTACTGTGCTAGATTTTGGGAAATGGGTTATGTCTCAAACTTGTAAATAATATATGATATTCTTTATAATTGTCCATGTTAATTATGTTTTGTTTGTAGACAAAACAGTCTAAGCAGTTTCCATCTGTGAATCCCGTGCCTATTGTGGCTATCAAACAACTTGCAGATCTTAAACCAACAGCATTTGATGATATTCCTATTCAACTGAAAAAGACACTCATTCTTAACAAATGCCTTCCTGTTTCAAAAGATGCAGGTATGTCATCTTTACATTTATTCTTATTTTTCATTTTTTTTTTGTTTCTATAAAACTGTCTTAAAACAAGTGTTGATTGTTTTTTTTTTTGAGGAATAATGTTCTGATTTATCTTTCCAAATTTAGATAAAATATTGTGTCATTGTAATTCAATTAATTCAGAAAACTCATTTGATTTAAGACTAATTAATTCTAATGCATTAAAAATTGATAAAATAAAATATTTTACTTTTATTTTGCTGTGTTCATTTGGGACATGGGTCATGGCTCTCTACAACTTCCTTTTCTTTTTTTAGCTCTTAGCAATGTTTGTCTTTCATTATCCCTCCCACTTCAACACTACATTTTAGTAAAATTACCCTAGTTTCTAAATATCTAAAACAAATACAATCTATATTCTAAGTAAGTTCACTATACTTTATTTAATTGCTTTAAAAAGATATCGACAATTTTCAGTTGGTCCATGAATGTTGATTTCATCAGAATTGTTGCTTCCAAATAATTAAGAAAATATTTTTACTGTGTCCTTATAAAAAAAAAAAATCATAAAACCTAAAATGGAATGTATTCGTGTAATTTTTCAGAATTTGAATGGAGGGAAATTTTTTTCTTTTTCCAAAATTATTTACATAATTGCTGCATATAAATTCTTTTTTTTTTTTTCACTATCACTTGCATCATTTATTTCTATTCATGCCTTTTCCCAGATTATCTCTGTTTAAGTTTGAACTTGGCTCACCAATTCCATTTTCTGTGTGCTCTAACTTCTTGGCTACAAGCACCAAAACTGGATCAGTACAAAAATTTGTCTCAAGACACCGTAACTTTTCAGCTTGTGGAGAAGACCTTGTATGCCAAATCCTGTTGAAAGCTTTTGAGATGTCCAAAGCTACAGCCCAGGCTTTACCATTCTTATCTAGATCTTTCCACAATTATTGTCAATACATTATATTGCTTATCTGAAAAAAAGGCCCTGCGATGTGAGATGCCTCCCCTGCTATTCTTTAGAAATAATTAATAAAATATCCCTTTATTTCCCCAGGAAATAAGTTTTGATTCTAAATTAGCCTATGGTGATCTCTATTCATTTTGGAGGTCATTACCACTTATCTCATGTTTATTATTATCTACTACCACTTATCTCATGTTTATTATTAAATTAAGTTACCTTTTAAATTTTATTTTCAACCATCTGAATTCAGCCATGATGTTGTATATAAACAAACAATAACTAGCTTTATAGTAATAGGTTCATTAAACAATAAGTTCCTTAGTTCATATATGTGTGTAACATTTCTTTTTCTAAGGACTTTTTTTTCACTATTTACATTATTTGGACTATTGTCCTCATCTTTGTCGCCATATTTATTGCAACATTTCAGCCTTTTTCAGGTGGTTGGAATGTCAAACTGGGGTAGACTGTTCTAGTTCCACATGCCATGTTTAATGGTTATCAGTTATCTCCTGTTAATTTCCCTCTACAAGTTCTCAACTGCCTTAACCGGGTATAGAACTCACACTCTTTGGGTCCTGTCACTGGATCTAAATAATGCACTGTGCCATGTGTCCTTACCAGAGCTCATATTGCAATTTTTGTTGTTATTATCGCTTTTCTCTGGCACTCCTTATTACTGGTTCCCATATTCATTTCTATGCTTGGTCAGCTCAGGAGATTTTTGTGGCATAGCATATGTGCTGATTCCTTAAGTTTACGAATTTTCCAATCGTGCTCTTTGTCTTTGATCTCAACCTGATCCCACAGAGGGCGGTGATCTCCCTTCTCTCTCCATATGTGATCAGCCATACCTGATTTTTCTACTTCCCCTCATGTTACAGATTTCTGGTGTTCTTGAAGCCTTACCTTACCTCTTTAGTCATGTTCTTCTTTATGGTGGGGAGTCTTACTCTGGAGAGATATTTGCGAAGTGTTGTCCAGCTTTTGAAGATTGTCCTGATGTTATATGGACCGCAGATCCTTTGTATTTTCTCTGATAACCCCTTACATAAGGCAGGTAAACTGTTTTCTGAATGTTTTTTTTAAAAAAAAGATACTGCCAGATGCTTATAGAGATTCTAAAAATTGAGATCATGTACTATAATCATCAACATTTGCAAGTCTAATAAGTCTGTGTGTTCATACATGAAGATGTGTACATTTCAGATAATTCTGTCTTGTTGAACAATCTGGAGTCTATTAAAAAGATGGCACTATGCACTGATGATGCTGAACCCACATTGGCCCTCTTCTGCGCCTTATTTCATTTTTACTGCAGACATCACATCTCAGACCTTGGAACAAAAATCCAAAAGTAAGTTCACATACAAAATTGATCTTCCATTATAGAATTTTGATTGTTAAATTTCAATTGCAGTTTAATTTGAACTGATTTTGTTATTTTCATCATAGTATTTCATTGCAATCATTTTAAATGTCAAGACAGCGATCTTGATTGCAAAAAAATTAGTTTTTATACACAATATAAATATATAAAGATTAAAGATAGAATTGTTATTTTACTTTTTATATAATAAATATACCAAGTGAATTTTAGCTCATAACTGTTGTTATTATCCTCATATAAACAAATTCATACATGTTTAATATATAAAAAAGATTTAATACATTTATAATCTTCATATATACAATATATACAAATTCATGTTTATAGGAAAAAGGAATTGGAATTTTACATCTGGGAAATTTCTTTTAATGATAGAAAATTGAAAGAAGCAATATATTTCATCATATTGGATAGATAATTTAGGTCTGTGTGGACTTTTGTTTTCAGCAAGGAGGGAAATGGAGAATATTCCTATGTGTTTATATGAAATTCCCTTTGTTATATAGATAATGAGAATGGTATTGTATCTGGTGAAACACACTGTTGGGAGTGAGCTAAATTTGTTGTTGTATTAGCTACCATATCTTTTCTGTTTGTCAGGGTTAGAAAGAGACCTCTTTCTTATAAATTTTAAGTTGTATTTTTTTTATTTTTTTTTTTAACTGAGTTCACTCTAAGCAAGACAGTAAAGCCATTAACTCACTAGGAGGTTACTGGGTGTAAAAAAAATAGAAACAAAAACATTACTAAGGATCAAAAACAAAAGCAGTGTAATCAGGAGGACAGTAGATAGCAACTGACATTGAATTTAAATTTTTGAAGATTAAAGTTGGGTGGAATGCATGGAGCTGGAAGGGAATTCCACAAGTGAGAAGTGTGAGAAAATGTTGCATCTAGCCAACTTACTGGTAAATTGATGAGACCTCAATGCCAGTCTAGTACTGTGCTTAAATTCATAAAGACTATGTTTCATAGTGAAGAGCTCATCTTAACAATTACCATGAAAGTATTTATAAAAAAAGTCACAGAGAGGTAACCTTATAGCAGTGGAAAACTGACTGAAGCTAAGATGCCAGATCAGGACCAATAATATTACTGATTCTTCATTGGATTTTATCAAGGAGCTCTAGATAAATAGCAGGAGCACCAGACCATATGTGGCAGCAATATTCTAAGTTTGGATGAATGGTAGACTTATAGATAAATAACATAGATTCTGGAGAGAAAAATTGTTGGTGCACGACACAGTGAACCAACTTTCTTAGCAGCTGACCTAACAATGGATTCAATATAGTCTTTTCACTTCATTTCAGCTGAGAATGTTAGCCTGAGAAGGCACAATGAATCACTTTTCTGGAGGTTAGCATCAGCCAGGCTGATGGAAAGTAGAGAGTGGGGATCTATCAGATGATTTTTGGAGCAGAATTTAGTTTTGGAGGCATTAAAATTAACAAGCCATCTATTGCTCCAGTTAACAACAGACTGAAGGTAGTTTTGAACATCAGCTATCAATTTGACCTTATTGAATTGATCAGATTTACTATCAAGACAGGAGTAAATGGTTTTGTCATCAGTGTAGATGCCAAGTTGAAAGCAGATGTCATTTTGAAGGTCATTAATGAAAATTAAGAAGAAAGTGGGACCAAAGATGGAGCATTGGGAGACACCTGCATTAGTATGAAAGAATCTAGGAGAGTGCCTATTCAAGATAACTTTCATTTCACGATTTGATAGGGAAAACTGTATCAGTACAAAAATTTGTCTCAAGACACCGTAACTTTTCAGCTTGTGGAGAAGACCTTGTATGCTAAATCCTGTTGAAAGCTTTTGAGATGTCCAATATAGAAGGGTCGATAATATATTAATATGGGAAGGTCGATAATATAGCAATATAGAAGGGTTGATAATATATTAATATGGGAAGGTCAATAATATAGCAATATAGAAGGGTTGATAATATATTAATATGGGAGGGTTGATAATATAGGAATATAGAAGGGTTGATAATATATTAATATGGGAAGGTCAATAATATAGCAATATAGAAGGGTTGATGATATATTAATATGGGAGGGTCGATAATATAGCAATATAGAAGGGTTGATGATATATTAATATGGGAGGGTCGATAATATAGCAATATAGAAGGGTTGATGATATATTAATATGGGAGGGTCGATAATATAGCAATATAGAAGGGTCGATAATATATTAATATGGGATGGTCGATAATATAGCAATATAGAAGGGTTGATAATATATTAATATAGGATGGTCGATAATATAGCAATATAGAAGGGTCGATAATATATTAATATGGGAGGGTCGATAATATAGGAATATAGAAGGGTCGATAATATATTAATATGGGAGGGTCGATAATATAGCAATATAGAAGGGTTGATAATATATTAATATGGGATGGTCGATAATATAGCAATATAGAAGGGTTGATAATATATTAATATGGGATGGTCGATAATATAGCAATATAGAAGGGTTGATGATATATTAATATGGGAGGGTCGATAATATAGGAATATAGAAGGGTCGATAATATATTAATATGGGAGGGTCGATAATATAGGAATATAGAAGGGTCGATAATATATTAATATGGGAGGGTCGATAATATAGCAATATAGAAGGGTCGATAATATATTAATATGGGAGGGTCGATAATATAGCAATATAGAAGGGTTGATAATATATTAATATGGGAGGGTTGATAATATATTAATATAGGAGGGTCAATAGTATAGCAATATAGAAGCAACACATGAATGAGTTCACTTATCAGCTCTTGGAATAAATAAAGATTTTTTTTGTTTTTACTTTTTGATTAAAATTCTTATAAATAGATTTTTATTTACAGACATGAATCTGTAATACAACGTATTACAGATTCATGTCTATAAAAAAAAAAAAAAATCTTTAAAAATATTTTGACAGCCTTTTGCTGCAGCTGGTAACAAGCAACCCTAAATTCATTCCAAGTACTTTGGATTTCTTGGTACGGATTGATAAAGAAGTACCTGACAGGTGAGCTTCTACAATATCCTCTCTTTTTCTTGAATGAATAAAAGATGAATGTTGTTATTTATTTTATTTTAAAGGGCAATAGATCAATAATGGTAGCATTAAAGACGTTAGCATTTGATTTGAATATTTAAAGACTGGTTGCAGAAAAGGAAATCATCTCTGGGAGATGATTTCACTTCTTGTTTGTTGCAGGAGAGTCTTAATGGCAACAATGAAGCTTAATGTTTTGAATGTTTGAGCAAAAAAATCACTGACATTTTATATTTGAATACATTTAAAGTTTATTGAACTTAAAAGTATTATTGCTTTTACTACTAAGACTTCTATAAGTAGTCAAGAAAAGCTTGTAGACTAAATAGGAATATAAAGTCAGTAGGATTAGATATAAGAACTCTTTTTTGTTGAAACACCAGACCCTGTACAATCACTGAAGTTAAGCAATGTCAAGCCTGGTCAGTACCTAGATAAGTGATGGAATACTAAGTGCTCTAAGATTGCATGTGTCAGTGGTGTAATGGATAATGTCTCAAAATTTTAAATCGGAGAGCCGAATTTCAATTCCCATTGGATTTGTTACCTTGAAAAGATATAAATTCACCTCTTCTCAATCCCCACCTATGGGTTAATTATTAAGACTTGTATCACTAAACTGTTATTATCCAAAAAATATTCTTACATTCTAAAAATATTTCTGGCTTTAAATAACCTGCAAAATGGTTGATAAGCCATAAAAACAAATCAATCAAGTAATGAAACATGTCAGTGACATTAATAACCAAGATAGTCTAACCATTGCTACATTATGTGGAAAGCTTCCTTTTTTTTTTAAACTTTTAAATTTTTAGAATTTGACAGCAGAAATAATTATTTTGAAAGTCTGATATAAGATAAAAAATAAAAGTTCTACTTTTTGTCTTGGTGTTGACAGATATAATAATTGGAAAATTATTGCATATCTATTAATATTGTATGAATATCTATTAGATGTCTGAATAAAATTCTCATTTTTATATGCTGTTGAATTATTCCTAATGATATGGCTAGAATTATTATCTAAAGTACTGACTTTGCAATAATTTTAAATTTGTCACCTTTGTTATTTCATTATTATTGTAGGAGAATAAATACTTCATATTGCCATGGGATTAAAACTAATAAACCAATAACAAATTACCAGTATTGTATCAATTGTGGATATTGAAATGTTCTGCTAACACCAGAAGAGCTCTTTAGATGTTACTGATTGCTAGTACTTTTAATCATTTTTATTTCATTGGTGCTTATCATTTTAGTACACTTTAATCCTAGTAGTGTTTTCTTGTGTCAGTTTTATGCTAAACTCCAGATAATATCAACGGAAGAGACAAATAATTTTAAAAGATCTAAATTGTCATGTTTCTGCATGTCAACTGCATGACATACAACACACTGTCAGATTTTATTATGTAAATAAAATTGGTATTAACCAACCAATGTTAGTAAAATTTTCAGTATATGCTCATATGATAAAAAGTGTATGACATATTTTTTTATTAAATGTTGACACATATTCTGACACTTCTATTTCCATCATCAACCAAGTATTTACATTGATTTAATTTTTAAGTTTGAATTCAAAAGTACAATACAGATTTTTGATGGACAATAACTCAAAATTCTTAGAAAGAGAAGTAAAAAAGAGAGGGAGTTTGTACAACAAATGATTGTTATAATTTTATAAATTATTTTGCATCCTCAAATCTATCATGTATAATCTAACTTTCTTATTTAAATAAGGTTTAGTGTTGCAGCTCAGACCAGATGTCAGGTTCATTCTCTTCATACAGCTTCTTCCAGTCAAATGCTTGTGGTTTAAAAATAACTCTTTGACCAGATTGTCACACATGAAATAAAACCATGAGACTATTGTAGTAGTAGGCAAATTTTATTCTGGTCTTAACCTACTACTGTAGTTGAGTGAGTCATGTATAAACAGTCTAATGAGCATGCCTTTCATGTCACTGCAAGGTGGTCTCTTGTCATGCTTTGTGCTTCTGCCTGGGTTTCTCTGTTTTCAGCTGATAGTGACCACTGTCATATAGAGAACATTGTGCCTCATTTTGTCATCTTTGTCTAAAAAAAGTAATTTATTAAGGTCTGGCTTCTTTTATTGAACTACTTTGTTAGGGGTCATTTGTTATGGTTGTTGTGAGGCCCATTTCACTTAGCTGATAATCATCAGGACAATAAATGTGGGAAACAATTTTTGCAATAGTCCAGATGTTTCGATTTAACTTGATATTAGTTGAGACTGATATTGTTACAAAGACTCTCTTTTTAAAGAAAAAATATTTAAAAATATTTTTTTCTTGTTCTCCTCTCAACCTTTACTTGTTACAGCAATATTTAGGGTTTATAACATATACAAAAGAATCAACAAATAAATCAAACAATTTCAACAAAACAGAAATAAAATAAAGAAATATAAGTTCAGTAGATGTCCCTTGAGAAAGAAAAATTGTTTGTTTGTTAAAAGAAGCTATGCCCAAAAGCAAAAATAACTTTGTGTTCATTTGATGATATCATGATAAGGATTGTTCTCTTTTTTCTTTTTTTTTTTTTTTTCAAATATGTATGCATGTATTAAGGTGTGCATCCATACATCAATTGTTTCTGTAGTGTTCTTACCTCCATCTTCTTACACTGGTGCACTTTTGTTTTTTGGGGTTTTTTTTAACTGATGCCAATATTTGAGACAGTTTCTTAATGTCCATTCAATCTCATTGTAGTCCTCCTTCACTTCCATCTTGGACACATTACATTAAAAATTTAAAACGATTCCTGTTGATTTTGAGAAATCAACATACTCATCAGACAAACTTTGTCTGATATTTTTTTTTTTTTTAATACTTTCTTGATTCAGCCTCTTTTTTTTTTCACACTCTCTTTATTCTTAAACCTTTAAAAAAAAAAAAAAATTTCCCTCCAAATCTCCCCAATTATCACTTCTCCTCACATTGGCATGAATCCTCTTTTTCTCACCCACCCACCCAGCTATGGGTAAATAGCAGGACAGACTGGGTTCTATAGCCTTGGATGTCTAGGAGAAAGTAACTCTGAATTCAAAATTATATGTAGCCTTGGCATAGCACATATTATACAGATAAAGAAAGGCTTGTTTGCATTGGTTTGATGATCCCAACGACTTATCATTTGATTTTAGGCTCTCATAGACTAGAAATTTGCAAAAACACTCTTAGCTTCTTTAATATTTTCACACATACATAAACGGGAATCCACTAATATTTTTCAGTCTATTTCTCTCTGTGTCACTGATCTCTCCAACAGAGGCACAGTGGTTTTATCCTCTGGGTTTTCATGTACCCTCCAAAACTTATCAATTATGTCAGGCAACAGATTTACTATCTTGTTCTACTCTGAGTCATTGTCACTTATAGATACCACTAATGTAGCCTTTTCACATCAATCTATTTCTTCCTTCTGGAATGTTCCATTCATCAACCTTTGCACTATGAAGATCAACAGTGTGTACCTTTGTAGTTGCACCTGTAAGCTTATCCTTGATTTTATATGAGACTAGGCCTTGGTATAATATGGCTTCCACCTTTTATCTAATTTTTACCTTCTCTAGTGATACTTTAAAGTATACTGGTTCTTCTATTTCAAAGCTAATTTCCTTACTCTTATTTTCTGCATATTCTTGTTGCTTTTTCTTAGATATATATTCTTATTCTTTAGATATGTTCTTTCTCATTCTAACAAAAGCTCTATACTGTTCCTGGAAAGCTGTTTGGTGATGTCCATCTCCACAGTAAGGTTGTTGAGGTTGTAAAATATTATCTACAGGTAACACTACATCTCTATTATATATTAATTTAAAAGGTGAAAACTTTGTTTTCTCATTTTTGTTGAATCTGATCACTGCTAGTGTCTGATTCAAATGCACATCCTACGATTGTTCATTATCAGCTACTCTTTTTTGCTAATAAATATTTTGTGCATCGTGCAATGAAATTTCTCCACTCTACTATTATTTTGAGGATGGGAAAACAAAATAGTAACATGATCGATCCTTAGCTTTTCACTGTTTTGTTCATTATGTGATTTATGTTTTTAGTGCTGTTATCTGAAACTATCTTCAATGGAGCACTGAAACAAGCAAAAATTTCATCTATCAATGAATGAGCGATGACTTCACCTTTTTTTATTAGGAACAGCAAATGCTATATAAATCATGTAGTGATTTCCTGATAATTAACTGCAATCTTAGCAAAAGGGTTTGGGGTTAGGTCAATTTCCTGCATCTTAGGATTAACTTTTTGAAGATTTCTAGACTGACATGGATTGCCAGCATCCTTATACATTGCAAACCAAAAGTATTTACTCCTCATAGCTCTCAAACTCTTTTCTATTCCTACATGTCCATTTTTATCATGTTACTATCATATAATCTTCATACGAAGATGATTTGGGACATATAATCATGCAATAGGTTCGTCATCTGGATTTGCTCAAAAGTAAAGTATATCATCCAACAGAACATATTTATTCCCTTCCTTAACGTTCACATTACCTGTTTTAATGTGATGTTTCATTTCCTTAATTTCCTTCATCATCTCTAAAAGCTTAAAATCCTTATCCACTTGTAGGTTGGGGGATTTTGATAGATCTTCATACACAATATTATTATCTACTAAATTATCGACCTTACAATCATATCTTTCAGAGCTAAGAGCTCATGGCTGAATCTTATTTTGTATTGACAACTTCAAAAAGTACTGAAGAGGTTTGGGATCTGAAAATATTGTAAATCTCGCAATTATGAAAGTAGTGATCTAATTTTTGTAATGTGTAAGCAACATAAACACATCCCTTTCTATATTCGACCATCAAGATTGTGTATTATGGGATATTCACTCACACCATAGGAGTAGTGGCAGTGGAATTTTAGACTTGTATTCAGGAAGATAAAAACAGGAAAAATAAACAGAATACAATACCAAAAAATATGGTAAATTGTATGTTAATTTCATACAATTTTATTTATGTATTTGTGTGTATTGACATATGTATTTTTTACCTTACAATTGTTTTAATGTACATGTTATAAAAGGGAGGAATTTACTCTGTAATATTACAAGTCATATCACGGAGAGAAGTTGTCATCCTGATGGTTCTTTGGTGAAGAGATTGAATCTAACATCTTTTGGTGGCATGTCAGAATTTCTGGGAGGAACAGTTTTTGTTGCAGGCTGGGGATATTTTTATTATTTTTAATTTTATTTAATTTATTTTAAACAAGGTTTAAATATTATTGTTTTGTTTTATTTATAATTTTCATCATTATTATTATTATTTCATTTATTTGTAACAATAATAATATCCCGACAGTATCACTTAATCAGTGAGAGAGAAAATGAAGAGGCTTTTTTATGTCATTCCCTCCTACCTTGTCAAACTGTGTCTGCATCAAGTATGCACCAATAACTAAATTTGAAGCATCTGTAAAGATATTATTTGGTTTATTCAGTTAAGTGGGCATAGACACTGAAGTAATTTTATCTTTTAAAAGATCAAGTGCTCACTGACAATTATCCACAATATGGCATTCTTTTGAGTTAACTCAATTAGTGGGTCTATCAGAGCAGAAAATTTCGTGACAATGCACCTATAATATGAACACATGTTGATAAAACTACACACTTGTTTCGTTGTTTTGTGGACAACTAATGATTTTATTGCTGTTACTTTATCCTTATCACGGTTAATGCCTTTCCTACTTACAGTAAAGCCTAAGTAATGTATTTCCTTCATGAAAAATTCACATTTTGCTAGCTTAATGTTAAATGAGGCTTTTTTTCTCACAGAGAATATTAAGATATCATCAATATAAGTGACTGAATACTTTTCCATTCCATCTAAAACAACAGACATTAATTCTTGGAAAATACTTGGCCTGTTTGTTAGTCCAAAAGGAATGCAATTAAAATGAAAAAATCACCTATGGGAACAAAAAGCTGTTTTCTCCATATCTCATTCATCTATTTTCACTTGCCAATAACCAGACTTCAAATCTAATTTCAAAAAATACTTAGTGCTACCTAAAGCTCTTAATATATCATCAATAACTGGTAGCATTTGTGATGAAAGACATAACTTACCTCAGAATTCGAAATGAGTGCGAACATGTCTTGCCTGCAAAGTGATGATAAAAAGAAATATGGCCGCTATTGAAGACGCTATTGAAGTGCACCTATCTCATCCAAAACGAGATGATATTTGCACACATTCAAATTTTGGCCATCTTGGAATAGCATAAAAAGCAAGGTGCCAGCAGTACAAGAAGAGGTAAGTAATTCAGCAGACAGCATGCAACAGGGTTGGACATACAGATTGACAGACGGACAAAGATGAAGTCAAAGCTGAGCTGGTGTCTGTTTCACAACTGCCTAGTGTAACAGCTGAGAAAGAGAGCCATGCAATCCATTTCTTTGAAGCGACCAAGAAGAAAAAAATGGCTGGCCTGCCAGCGAGCACCGCACTGCACTTTTTGAACCCCCTCCCATCTCCATTTTTTTTTCTACAGTATTACTCTGAGTTATCTTATTTAATGAACAATAGTCAATGTAAAAATATATTGTTCTATCCTTTTCTGGGCTGAAACAATGGGAAAAGACAAGGAGCTTTAGGATTTTTCTATCACTTTAGCAGCTAATATTTCATCAATGGCTTTATTTACTTGATCAAAGGAGTATGATACATGTTCTTCTTAACTGGATGGTGGTTACCAGTATCAATTCTCATTTTCACCATATCAGTTCTACCGAGATCTTATCTGTAGCCACAAATAAATCATTTCTTTTTTTGTGTTGTGTCCTTTTAGGACATAGGTGATCATGGCTCTCCACCTCCCTCTATCCCTTGCAGCCCTCAACAAGTTCCTTCCTTCTGCAACCTCCCCCAGACCACATTCTGTCATACACTTAAATCTGCAGGGCATGTCATGTGTTGTTTTCTCTTGTCTCTCTTTCCCTCTATTTGACCCATGAGTATCAGATTTTCCAGGCCTTCCTTCCTCATTACGTGTCCCAGAAACTTCAGCTACCTCTTCCTGATGTTAAGTATAAGCCTCCTCCTTGTTTGCAACCTCTCTAAGATCTCATGATTGCTCACACACTCGGTCCATGATACACTTAGCATCCTTCTGTAGAGCCACATCTCCGTCACCTTGAGTCTCTTCTTCATCTTTAAGGAAATTGTCCAACGTTTGCTGCAGTAAAGAAGGACAGCTTTTGGATTGCGTCCTTGGTCATCCCAATATATCTACGGATCTCAGTATCACATTTACTGTCCTCTGTCACAACACTTCCCAGATATTTAAACTTCTGCTTGATTCTAGTGTTCCCGACCTGCAAATTGCATTATGGGCTCATCCTTTTACTGATGACCATGCATTCTGTTTTCTTGTAGTTTATGCTTAGTCCTTTCTTCACACTCTCTGTGTTACCTTCTGTAGGAGATTTTTGTAATTTATTTTCCATGTTTTCTATAAGTATCTGTGTATCTTATGTTGTTAAGATTGTGGCTGCGGATAAATCCTTATTTATTTCTAATAATTTTTAGATGGGAGCCCTAAATTCACTGGGTACTACAACATCATTTATATCCGTATCATTACTATCACTAATACCACCACTTGACACAGTACTTAGGCTGATTGCTGGAGTGACTCTACTCATCCGTGTTGAAGCATAATGGTTTGATTAATATTGTTAACAATAAAAATTGGTATCTTCCTCTGGTTATCTGTCCTTACTAATGCATTCATAGCCGAAATATCTGAAAAATTACTTGGATATCCTGAATCTATCTGTTCTATGCAATGTGGTTGTTCTTTTTCTAATTTATTCCTAATTCTAACTAAACATAAAGTGGTCATTTGAGGCTTTAATGTGGTGTCTAAGGTCATCCATGCTATATACGCTATAAGGAAGTCTTCTTAAGACACATATGTATCTTTGATGAATAATGCTCCTAAATCATAGTAAATATGTTCACCATTTTCTTGCAACCAGCCACAACACAGAATAATATTTTTGTTCAAATTATGAATTATGTAAAATCTGTGTTTGGCTGCTAGATATCCGACTTGAAAATTTATAGTTGCATAGCCATAAACCTTCAAATACATATTGTTAGCAGATTTATTTTTCTATCCTCAAGAGCAGGCTTATTCTTCATAGTCAAACATTCTCTTGTGTATAATAGAAGTTCCTGCTCCTGTATCTAAGATCACTATAACTTATACCATCAGGGTTCATGGCGATAGTATTAAGATCTCCCATAGCACTTATTTTTAGTGTCGGCAATCCTCCTGTTTGTCCTGGGACTTTCTTACAGATGGATTATATATAGTTTCCCTGAATCCTGCAGTGTCTCTGCATGTGCTGTTTATGACCACATCTTCAACAGGTGATCTGTGCATGATCCAAAACTATTTGACTTGGTGGATTATTTTTCCTAACATTATCTCTCCACAGTGGCACTGGACCAGTCTGATAATCCATTCTAGTCTACCTCCTACCCTGATCTCTATTTCTCTTAATCACCTGGATATTAAGCCTCTACCTATGGCGATTGACTTCCATCACCTTTTAGGAGCTTGAACACTTGATATTGGATAGGATCAAGGTATCTGACATTGTTATCTGGGTAGCTTTTTCTTGGGTTGCAGAGTTCTGCTCAATTATCCAAGTTTGCAGCTGTATGCTATGCAAACCTCTTCTAAATATACTAAGTAACTGCTTCTCCATTCCCAGAACCCAATTAGGTCCAACCACAAAGGCCTTGTTAAACAGGAAGACTATCTTAAATTTGTATTCTTCTATACTCTCTCTCTCTAATTTTCTGATGGTTGATAGTTGCTGTAACACCCCCGTAGAATCTATGGTTTCCAGATAGCATCAGTCCATCAGTGTCCTCAACTCATCTAATGTTGAACCTTCTTCCTTCTAAATCTCTCCTCGATGATTGATACATTTTCTCCTGTCCATTGAACCATGTGATATTTTTGAGAGAGATGACAGTTAATGGATCATTTCAGAGACCCACACCGAACATACCATTTTCATTCATTACATGAGAGAATGCACTTGCAAATATTTGTGAGGTCTGTAATAGGAAGAAGAAAGAAAAATTATGAGAAATACTGGGATTTTTCTTTTTCCTTGGCTGTCTTCTCACAGTTGGGATCATTGAATTGACATTGGTCACAACACCAGTAATTCGGCCCTATAGCATTGTAACACAGACAGACACCAGGTTCATTCTCAGAGTGCAGATTCTTCTATGTGGCTTAAAAATATCTCTTTGGCTAGATTTTCACCCTCAAAATAAAACTATATTACTATTGTCATATTTTATTTGGTTGTAACCTATTGCTGTAGATGAGCAAGGCAGAAGTGAGATGAACAGTCAAACAAATGTGTTTCTCTTCTGTATCACTGCAAGGTGATCTTTTGTCATTCGTGCTTTTGCCTGTTTTACTGTTGGTAGTGTGACCACTCTCTTATAGAGAAGATATATAAAATCAATTATATTCTGTATAATAAAATATATATAAAACAAGTTATCAATATTTTTAATGTGGGTAACTATTATAAGCTGAAACTTGCACTATATATTGCTCCTAAATACAAGTTTGACCTGAAAATTTGACCAATGTTTGTCATTTAATACCAGTTTTATTGTTAAAACATTTACTTGCATCATAAAATCTGGCATCATGTAGATCATATTTAGAGAAACCAAAGTGTAATAGAAAGACTGCTGAGGTGTGTATTATTGAATTAATATACATATGATCTTAATCTTTCCAGTAAAATCTGTAAACATACCTGATTTTGAAATCATTTCTTGCTGTAAAACCAGTGGGCATATACAAAACATATTCTTTCTTAATGTAATGTATATGTAGAAACACTCATGATCTTCATGGAAGATAGGAGAGTTTGCAAAATGTTGGTTTCACAACTTACTGATATTGATTTTGATATTTGCTAAATGTTTTGAAAAATAGTGTCTTTTCGTCATAGTTGAATTGGTCCCATAAGCAACTGTCTATACAATCAATTCAAAAAGACAAATACATTAGATGGATCTAACAAAATTGTATTATTATATGACACAAAGTCTAAGTATTAGTTAAAGAGATCACAAGAAATTTGCAAATTCTTTATGTAGTCATTTTACATTAAAAAATGAAGATTGTTGAAAAGTATTGACAAAATTGATTTTGTTGTTTTCTGTAAGAAACTTGCATCAAGTTATAATTGATATTTGTACAGTTCCATCTACCTGTACCTGTTGCAACAATTGCATGACATGGTGACAGGACATGTCAAGTTCAACATGCCTGAACAACAACTTCACAGTTACCTGGACATCCTCAAGTTGACTGCTGCTGATTCTCGTATCCAACCACAGGTACAGTTTCACCTTTTTCATTATTGTTTCTGTTTAATACACTTGAAATATTTCAATGAGACAAGTTCTTAATTAATTTATCTCTTTTTTTCTGTGCAAAGAATAAAAAACTGCTTCAGTGTTTGTGATAAAAAGTAAGAATAAGATGAAAGACAAATTTATCAATGATGAATTATAGAAATACTTCATATCAGAAATTCATATAAAGACTATTATGTCTACTTGTATTAGGTAAACAATATAGTGGAGAGAACTGAATGAAAAATCTCTCTATCATCATCACGAGAGCTTTTTCGACTTGAAGGCACACTGTGATTTTTAATCTCTAGAAAATTTTTAAATATGTCTCATGAGACTTCTCCAAACCTTCCTGTCATTTGCTAACTCATAAAAGTTCTTCCAAGCTCTTCAAAGGTTTTTATTGATAGTTCTTTTAATGTCATTTTTCAATGTGTATAAGATGGTTGTTAATCCAGTATTTAGTCATGTTATTCTTCCATTTGGTATTTATGACAGTAGCATTTCCATAACATTTACTATTTCCAGAGCTATTGTGTTATCTAGCTCCGATTTTAATATAATTTCTTTGATTTTGGTTTCTTGGAGACAACATATATCAATGTTATAATTAAGAACATTCTGAGCAAATAATTCCTACTTTTTTTTTTCTTCACAATTCCTCTAAATGTTAAATGTCACAATAACATCTTTATTTGCAGTTACAGGTGTTTACAAAGCTTTAAATAAAAATAAAATTGTCAACTTTTAATGATTGATAACTAGAGTCATTCTCTGCCAAAATACACCTTTATAAAACATACCACTATACCAAGAATTTAACTTCATTTAGTCAATTGGTTTTTGTAGTCAAATTGGTAAAGGCAGATATTGGGTATATATGAGGTATCATTGATGATTACTTGTTTTTCCAATCTATCTTGCTAGAATGTAAAAACAAAAAAACAAAAAAACAAAGACCACTGAATATTATGAAATAAGTTTGTTTTTCTTTTATTTTTAGCGCATTATTTTGGTTGATGTATTCTTCAGCTTTCTTCAAACTGTTTTACTGAATTTCTGGGATGAAAAGTTATCATTATTTACATGCAGACTATTATCCTCATCTTTGTTGTTATTATCACAACAATTTGGCCATTGTGCCCTCTAGCCTTCATCAGGTGTTTGTTAACCCAAGCAATCTTCAGGGAATTTTAAACAAAACTCTTTATTTAATCTATAGGGAAAGATTGTTCTATTTCTGTTGATCATGTCTTGATATTTCTTGTCTAGTTCTTATTTAGTATTGGTCATTTATTGCTTGCCCTATTTTTATTAAGATCAAGTATGTCCAAAAATTGAACTTACAAATCTGGAATCACCATGACCAAAAAATTATAATAATAGCAACAAAAATGAGGATAATATTCCTCTTGTGAATAATAATTTACATCCTGTCTTGTGAAGTCATTTTCACTTGTGAATGTAATATGGCTCCTGGCAATTCCTATATGGAGCTAGTATGACAACCAAACAACTACATTTTATGATATTAAACAAATAATAAAAATTGAATTGTCCCAATTGACTCTTATATCTTCTTTTTCTATTTTAATTTATTTTTACTTGATTTCTTTTCCAGGCCACTGTGAGGTTTTTGCACATGAACATTTTATACTCTCTGATGTATGGCAATATTTCTTGGTTTCTTGCGACTGCTACTCTCTCTGTCTGCAGGAATATATTGCTTCACCATAAAACACATTCCATATTTAATGGTAAAGTTTTAATTTCTTTTTGTATCCTCAAATATTGCTAAACTCTGTTATATTGATTCATGTTTAGTCATTCAAAACACATAATCATATCTTTTCTTTTAATAATCCAAACTCTTTGAAATAGTTAACTTACTCTTGGTATATATAAACCTTTTTGTCAGTTCAATGAATAACAGTTTAGAAAGTGGGATATATAAAGTGTATTATATTAAGATATAATTAATTATGTATGCATGTAGCATAGTGGTTATCTGTGTGAAAACTGTGATTGATGTCCAGAGTTCAAATTCCAGCTGAGGCTGTTGCATTTACTTTCACACAAATATTCTTAGAAAGTTATGCATGCAACTTTCCCACCTGCTAATGGTTAGCTGCAGAGTTGACTGGGCACTCTAGCCTTGGGCAACAATCAAGTGAACTCAGAACCAGCCTGGAGAGAGATGGTCTTCTTGCCTTATATATATTGTAGAGTGAGGGGCCATGGTTAAATATAAAATAAATGGTAGAACTGCCCAAGGAACAGAATTGACAAAATATGCAATAAACAACAAGAAAAAAGAATAAGCAAAAAATAATACAGTGTAACCCGGATATAAGAGAAACCCGGATATAAGAGAGATTTTCTCTGGTTCCAAATTAGAGCCTGTGTTAATGTATATAAAATAGACCAAACCTGGATATAAGAGACTTCTTCTCCAGTCCCGACAACTCTCTTATACCCAGGTTACACTGTATAAAACATGCAAACAATATATACAAGTCAAATTAACAGTAATAAGGTAAAAATTTCACAAACTAAGAATTGGGGTTGACACACAAGAGCAGGTTTGGATAAACGAACATGACATTCTTATTTCAAGACAAGACAGACCAGGACTGAGTCATATGAAACTGAGAATTGGCCTATTTTATTGGCTAGGAAGAAATCCCAGCATGCATTTGTATGCTTCTGATTATGAATTGGGGAAGGGAAACTGTTTTGTAGTCATTCCCACTGGAGATTGGAACCAATGTATATCCATGGCTGCTAATCACCCTAATGAGTTACAGGATGATTTGTGATGATTATAATTAATTATTATGCTTGCAAAGACTTCACATAATACATGGCTTGTTCAAATACAGGTAAAAATCTCATATTTTGAATGCTGATTTTCGAGGCAAGCTCCTTCCCATCAGTTAGAGAATAAGTGTAATGAAATCATCTGACCCTTTTTTTTGATCTTGTGTTGTTAAGCTTAATGAGCTATCAACTTCTAATTCAACATTATAATTCTCTGTTTGTTTACATTCATCATCCATGCTTCACATTGCAATAATCAATCTTTGAAGTCTCTCTTTGAACATTCTTCCATTATTTCTGTTCCATTTTGGAATAAAATGTGCCTTAATTAATTTGTTGACTTTTGGGGTTAAGGAATTTTTGAAAAAATTCTCATATTTTTTTATATAGTCAATCTAAATTTTCAGTGTAGTTGTACAACAGGCACTGTGACCTGAAATGTTTTGTTTTTTTCATAAATTTTTTTATAATATTAATCTTTAACACTCTGCATTATTAATATTACTTCCCTTTTCACTATATTCTTTTTCAATACCTCTCTATTCCAGTATCCTTATTGTTAATTTCATTCAAAGTTGTTTTCTGTTGCCATAGTAGGATATGACAACACAACTATGAAATTCAAACACATTATTGTTCATGGATCAGTCACCTTCAGTAGCAAATGAAGTCATATACAGAGTATTAAAAGTTAATATAGATTAAGCACTTCAGACCATGAATATCCACTCTTCATGGGGTATGAGCTTTTTTTTTTTATATTACTTAGGATTACCAATTTACAGTGAATTTACATTGAAAACTGCATCTCCTATTAAGTTTTATAATATAAATCATTTTGAATATTTGTGGTCTGGAATGCTTCTTCTATAATATTATAGAAAACAAGAAATGATTATTTCTAGTCACAGTGCTTACTGTACAACTCGACCAAATTTTCAAAGAACAACATCCTGCTAATTCTGAATCTCTCTTGATCATTTATCTGAATTAATGTGACAGAAATTTTTGCTTTGAAACTCTAACTTTTCAAACATGAATTTGTAAAATCTTTTAAGAGAGAACTAATAATTAAGACTATTAAAATATTTGATTGTTAATCTTAAATGTATCTTTTGTGAAGATGAAATTACTTTTTTTCTTTTTGTAGGAATGGATTGCCTTTTGCATGTTTTGATGACTCATTGTTCTGAAGTTGATGTTGTGGATCGAGCAATTTTTTATTATTCTCTTTTGAACGGAGCAGCTGATTCTAAGGTATATATTTATGTCACATTTCTATTAATAAAAATAAACAGTGATATTTAATTTCAAAAGACACTGGGGTTGCAAATGGAAAACTCCTTCATCTCTGATTTTCTGGTTCTAACTTGGATAGAAGAAAAAAATGAAAAAAAAAGACTTTTAATTTTTGCTTATTCTTTTCTATTTTACGTGTTTTGCTTTCAACTTTTGAAATGATGAGTTTTGTTAATCATTGTTTCTTGATTATTTCAGATCCAGGAAATTCTCAGCAGTGCTGATTTGAAAATGACTCGCAGGCAGATTTCAAATATTATTCACAGTCCGAGTAAGTATGTTCATTCCTTTGTTCATACTATACACAAATGCTCTTGACCCTTGACATATTCAGATACACACATTAAGTCAATCTGAAAAGTGTCAAGCTATTTCATATTAATGAATGAAAGGGCCTTCATAGGGCAATGAAACCTTAGTCCCCTTCAAAGTGCTCTCCTTGGTACCTCATGCACTTATCCCACTCTACACTTTTCCACTATTCCAAATAGTCTGAGAAGTTCTCCTTCAAGATCACCATCAGCTGCCTTGTTGCATTCTTAAACTTGTTCACAATATTTCAATAGGGATTTTAGTTTTAAAACAAGCCAGAAGTTGCAGGGAGAGAGGCCTGTAGTTACAAAATTTTATTGTTTGCCCTTGATTTGGCTATGTGTCAAAGGGTAAGAAATGTGTTATGTGATAATCTGCCTAAATTAAATTATCTGGCCAGCTGGTGCCAATTTCTTAGACCAGCACCATGTGTATTCCAGCCTTTCATCTTCTCTTGCCAAAATCACTGATGTGATGACAACCAAATCAACTTACCAAGTAAGACTTTAATTCACTTCTCTTTTTCAATTCTGCTAGTGTATGTCTGTTTTACTTCTTGAATGAACTATGATAAATATGTGGGTAAAGTGTGTTCTCTGATATAAATATACATGTCTTTATCTTCTTTTTTTTCCACCCATAAACCAAGTGTTATTATTTTGTGGGGATGGTAATGCCATATTCAGATACTGAGAGTAATATTATCTTCACTAGTCATTATAGTACAATGCTCTGCAAAATTCCTCTAGAGATGTAAAGAATCTACCTGCTCAGTTATCATGAATGTGACAACTCCATCATATAATTTGAACACTTTCAAAAAGAAACTTCTCTCTTTTGTCTTAGAGACCATTTTTTTACTTTCTATCAGTAATCCCTAGGAGCTTAATTCATGATGGCTTCTTGGGCTAACATTTTCTGATGACATGAAGTGGAGTGCTTATATTGGATTAATTGCTAGGTCTGCTGCTAGACAATTTGGTTCACTCTGTCATGCGAAACAATTTTTCTCACCAGAATCTATCTTATACATTTATAAGTCTACCATTTGTCTATGCATTAAATATTGCTGCCATATTGGGTCTGTTGCTTCTGCCATGTATTTAGAGTTTCTTGATTCAATACAAAGAATAATCTGCAATGTTATTGGTCCTGACCTGGCATCTTGGTTTAAGTCATTTACCCACTGTCTTAACGTAGATTCTTTGTGTCTTTTCTTTAAATATTTTCATGGTAAGTGTTCTGATGAGCTTTCCTCTTTGATATCTTGATTTTATGATTTTAAGTGCAGTACTAGATTGGTGGCAAGGTCTCACCATTTTGCAGTTGAAATGGCTACATGTAACCATAAGTTCCATGCTAAAAGTTTCTTTTCTCACACTTCTTACTTGTGAATCTTCAAAACTTTAAATGCCATGTCAATCATTATCTACTGTTTTCTTAATTCCTGATCTTTTATAGTTCTTTAATGTTTTCTTTTATTTATATTTTCTTATACTCTGTAACCTCCTTGCATCTCAGTGGACTTATTATCTTGTATGGGATGAAATGTTTTTTTTCCAAAAATACAATCTTAATCAATGGCATCTCACTGCCAAATTAGTAATACCATGTCAGATTGTCTGTTTATGTATGCATCGTAAGGTCCCTTCCGGTTATTTGGTATGTTACATCAAGGCCATGCAACTGGTTTTGAAGATGTTCAGACCTTGTGTCACAAGTTATCTATTTTCTGTGAACACTTCACAGTGTGTGTTTGTGCAGAATCTAATTTTGCCAAATTCTTCTGTGTTTGTTTTTTAGATTATTTCTTGAATAAAAATAATATATCGGTAAATAAAAACTTAGTCCGACACATGGAGCACTTGGTTTGGATTGAAATCATTACAGATGTAATGGTCTGCAAGACCAGCTTGGTAATCATTGCTTCATGGTGAAGCATCCAGGAAATAGATATCTTTTATTTACCATTGAAGAAGTTACATATCCTTACTCTTAAAACCCTAATAAAAGGTAGGTTATATTTACTTTTATTTTTTGAGGAAATGTTTCTTATACCTTAAGCACTTAAAAGTAGTGCATTTGGCACATTAGTTATCACTTAGTTTTTTGCTTAATTACAAATATTTTTTACTATGTCAAGTAATTGAGAAACAAATTATAAAACAGATATTCAACAGAAAAGAAAATATCAGTATAATTAAAAAAAAATTCTGCACATATTCAATTTTCAAAAACAGAAAAAATATTTTTTCTGTAGGACCATCAGCAGCTTTAATGACTACCTGAATGTGACTTTGGAAGAAACTGCATACCTGGATTAGATGGTTTTTTTTAATGTTGGCCATCACATCCATGATGACATTCTTTAATGAGTGCTTACTATTCTAAAGTATGTAATGTGTATATATTATACAGTATGTCATAGTGGAAGGGCTTACATATCTCAAGGAACCTGAATGCAATTTCATTGGGAGTTTAATCTCCTGATAAGGTCACCCACAGCAGTAAAGATTCAGGGAATAGACCAGACTAAGCATGATCTGACACCTGGTGTGTAGGCAGTCAAGGCTATATTCTATGTACTGCAAACAAGTCAGCAGCCTAATTCAAGCTGTCATTATAGACCTGCCTGTCAAGCCCTGGTTTGCCACAACAGATGGTATCAGCTGAAGTGAGAGTGTGTGTGTGTGTTTGTATGTCATAAAGTGGTGACCCATGGACTACCGCAAACAATTCACAGCCAAGGCTTTCATGTTTAAAGACTTTTCTCTCATAGGACTCATTTCACACAGTAGGGAATATCGATGAACAACCCAATACTCTGAAATGAATTCGACTGTCAATAACTATTGTGGGATGGTTTGTTGGTCTTCCTCTTGAAAAATACCCAGAAAATAGTCCAGGGGATTAAATTCAGGACAACTAGGAGGTTTCATTTGGGGGTGACACAATCATGAAAATGCTTGGCCAGCCATTCCTGGATCATATTGACAATGGCAAGGAGCAGAATCCTGTTGGAAATATATACATTTTTCTCTGGATCTAGCACTTTCATGTAGGTGGTGGCATTGACTTTGAGTCCCTGTGAAAAGAAGATGGGCATCATGACATGTCCCTCATTGTTCACAACCCCAAGACCATCACAGACAACGTGAACTTGCTGTGCATCACTATAGGAACTTGTCATCCCTCCTGTTCCTTTCCTGGTCTTGGTTGAAGTTAAGAAGAACTTCAATCAAGACCAAACGGTAAACAAAGAACAACATTAGCCTCCCTGGGCTGTGCTTCAGTTTTTGCATAATTAAATTCCAGGCATGAACTGCTCTCTCCTCATTACCTAAGACTTATAACTGATGTCCTTAGGTATCTCATATTTGATAATTGACTCTTTTGCCTTGAGCTGCTTGACAGTGATCCTCATCAACTTGGACTTGCTGTATGAACATGACTATTCTTTCTTTTGAGCATGGATGACATATTCGTGGCAGTCTTCCCACTCTTATTACTGACTTTGATTACAAAGAACCTAATCATTTTCAAGAATCTGTATCATTGTGGTTGACATGTAGGGACACATGTATGATGTGCCTTTTCACTCATACACACATATGCATACACACACACACACTTCTACCATGTTAATGCTCTTGATACATATGAATGAGAATGGCAAAATTTACATTAGATTATCTTCTATATCTGATCTTCAAAATGTTCTCAAAATAAAATGCTGCACATTGAATATCAAGAAATCTACAATTTGTAATGCTTGTGGAGTTCAGATTAAAGTGATAAGCAGGTTGGACTTATAGAACTTGTTTGTATGCTTGGTTTGCAAATCATTGGTCTTTGTTCAGTTCTCATTGTGTAATGTAGTCTTGTGACAGAGTAAGCAAATCTTAGCAAACAGTAAATGATATTTTTATATATTTGTCAGTTGACAGCAGGAAATAAATTGATTAAATAAAATTTATAGACAAAATTGGTTGTGTCTCATGATGAACAACAGATATGGTAGGTTAATTATTTCAAATTTAGTAATTACATTATATTAAATGGTAGCATTACCTAAAATCATCTTTTTCAGATTTAGTTGTTAAAATAGATTAAACTTAAAAAAAAATGAGTTCTCTTAAATTCCTCCTATGCCTATACTTGATGTTATTTCTTTTTTATAGAATTTATTTTATAATTACTTACAAGTGTTAATAATCACTAAACTCCATGGTTATTGAATCTTTTGTTTTAATGACAATTGAAACAAATCTGTAATTAGCAGTTAATAGTCCTGGAGTTACTGCCCTTGGATAGTTTTTTCTTGTCTGCATAAATTAAAAATTACTTGGAAATGAAATTACTTTATTCTTCAATTAGATCATTTTCCTGCTATTAGATTAATAATCTTTCTTATACAGTAACAAACAAACATACAGAAATTGTATCATTTATATTTTTACCTGTATTAAAAACAATGTTAAATGAACTTGGTTACTTTATTTTCTTTTATGGCAGTACAATTTTTTTTTTTTTTGCCATGTAAGGCATGGTCTGCTTATAAACATTTCTACTCTGTTTGTTGAAATGTGATTGAATGATTTCTGTTTGGGTCTAAAAATGGTGCTTGAAATCTGTCGTCTTCTTTTGTTTCATGGCACTTATGGCTTATTTCAAGTTTGGAAACTTGCCAACTGATACAAGCGAAAATACTTTGGAAGTTAGATGTTGCCAAAGCTGAAAATGGCTCAGAAAAGTGGGGGGGAAAAAATCTGGTTAAAAAAAAAAAGTATGAGAGAGCATAAGCACTAAGAGAAAAACAAAGCTAAAATTTGCAGACTAAAAACATTTGCAGCTTTATCAGAAAAAGGAAATTGATTGTTGAAAGCAGATTTGTTATTGTTCTTGAAGCATGGAAGGAAATAAATCTGGGGAAAAAAGAAAATCAAATATGTCAAAAGAAAGAGAAAAAAGCTGTGGAGAATGATGAAAAAAAAATAATTCACAGAAACATAATAAAAATTGTCAACAGGATATTGATGTGATAGAATGCAATTTGTTGAATCCTGTCTTACAATCTTTGTTAAATTGTACCAATATTTTCAAAGAAACTGCATGCGGAATTTATTTTAATCTACTGATATTGCAAGTGTTGAATGTTATTTTTAAAGATAAAAGTGTGAATTTTTTAAGTTCATTCTAAGCAGTACATTTGTAATTTCTTTATATTGATTAGTTTTTCATTTTGTTGGTTATTTGGCCTGATATTCTTTTCCTTGTTGGTTTTATAAATACTTTGACTTTCTAATTTATCACATAGGAATTCTCTCCTACACATGTTTATTTGAAGACCAGTTAATATATTGATTAAAAAAAATTGGAATTGTTATGGTGTTTTCGCTAGAGAATTTAAATATCTCATTACCAAATTCAAGGCATACATGGATCTTATATATATTTATATACAGAATGAGGTGCAACATTGCTGAGAACAGGAGAGAAAAATCCATTCTTCAACAAACCTTCTATTGTGAGTGAGAAAGTGACTGACAATATATTTCTTTTAAAAACTTGTAATGGTATTGGGCTGTGTTGTCTCATTTGTTGAACTAGGATATATTCTGGTGTTATGTGTCTATATTTCTGAGATGAGGTATTATGTACACTACATTATTTGGACTATTTGGACTATCATCTTTGTTGCCATATTTATTTCAGCTGTTGTACGCTTTGGCCTTCTTCAAGTGGTAAGTGGTTGGAATGTTGAAACAAACCCTTTATAGACTGTTCTAGTTCCACGTGCCATGTCTAATGGATGTCAGTTATCAATTATCTCCTGTTAATTCCTCTCTCCAAGTTCTCCACCACCTTAACCAGGTATTGAACTCACACTCTTTGGGTCACTGAATCTAATGCCTTTATCCTCTGTGCCATGTGTCCTTGAGGACATCTGTGTATGAATTTCTGGGTAGTATAAACCTAATATCTTCAGCAACAATTTTTTACCAGTGCTCATATTGCAATTTTTGGTGTTATCATTGCATGTTTTTTACTAGAGCTCATATTTCAATTTTCGTTGTCATTATTGCTTTTCTCTGGCAATCTTTATTACTGGTTCCCATATTATATTCATATCTATGCTTGGTTGGGCCAGGAGACTTTTGTGAAAATTCATAAACTTAAGGAATCAGCATATATGCTAGGCCACAAAATATCAACCTGGGTGATATCACCCATTTTGTAATGTCAACGAACACTCGTTGCCACTTTTGTAATGTCACTGAATACTTGTTGTCACTTTCGTAATGCTCATTGAGTAGAGACTCTGTAATCATATATACAACTATAGTAACGCTGTTGAACAATACTGATGTCAGATGCCTTCGAATAACACTCCCACAATAGTATTTATTTGTAAAGTTGTTAACATTCAAGTAGTTCTTCAGACAAAATAACTTCCATTTTTTTTTTTTTTTGGGGGGATATAAATCAGATAAGGAAATATAAAGAACAACTTTGCCAGTAAAATTAAGATGTAACCACAGCAGAAATTATATTTAATATATAAATTGTTTTCACTTTTCTTTAACACATTGGCCATCTCAAATTTATCAAGGCAGGAGAAGTGGCTGTCAAAACATAATTTACCCATCACTGTATGATTTTGAATATTTACTATACACGTAGGCGCTGGAAAATTTTTCCCATGTGGAAGTGGCTGGTGACAGAAAAGCTTGGGAACCCCTGATATATATATATATATATATATATATATATATATATATATATAAAATAAAAAATAAAATATATATAAAAATTAAAAGACCTTATGCAACTGGAATTTATGACCAGGGATCATATCATTCATATACAGGTTTGGGGTTGGTGTATCTCATTTATATAGTTTGCGAAGATGTATTCTCGCCATTTAAATCATTAACCTCTATATTTGTTTTTTGTGTGAATGATTCATGAATTTATATATATATATATATATATATATATAAAATTCTTCAGATTATTAAAATAGGAAAACTGCGAAATTTTCACAGGTCTTTCTAGTAACAGGTAATTTTAGTAAATTCTTTTTGCCTTTTTTCATTTGGCATTGGGCAACTTGTTTGGTGTGTAGTGGATGGTGTGTGTGTGTGGGGGGTTATTCATCAGTGGGGATGTAAGAGGCCCCAATCCATTCAATAAAATGAATATAATTGATGTGCCAATATAGTCTTTTTGCCTTACAATCACATTGTGTGAAACTTGAAATAATGAATTGAACCTAAACTCTTAATTGCTGTTTCATTGGATAGTACATATGCACACACATGGTTCTAGGACAGTTATGTACAGGACATTTGCATCCCAGACAATTGTATACCGGGACATTTGCATCCCGAGACAAATACATCCCCAGATAATTGCATATATCTGATAATATTCTGAAGCTTTTAAAGGCAATTACCATAAATTTTTAAAAAATCATAGGTAGTAATTATAAACTTTTATAGGTATTGTCAGGCAAAATTTACTGCTTCTCGATACTTGATTAGTAGAAAACATGTTAGCAGGTAGGTTGGTTTTCCAAGTATTTCACGTCTTAAATGATTCTACATTTTTGTATTTTGAAAATCATATTAAGCACATTTTGATTAATTTAGCTGTTTTTTGATAAATATTGTTTTTTGTCAAAAGTTGGAGTTTTTGAATTGGCATTAGTGGGCATTAGAAGAACCCTAATTGACAAGGTTGGGTAATCCCACAACATGAATTAATAAAATAAATAAAGTGTTAAATTTGATTCTTCAAATTTCATTTTGTTGTGCATTTGAAAAGCAGAACATTTTTTTTTTTTGTTTTGATGTATAAAGATACTTTAAGAATCAGACTGAAAAAAGATAGTACTCACCATTTGATAGATTTTGTATTATATTGTATAATGTAATAATCAGCATTTATATTTCCAGGTACTCCAGCAAATCCAGCCTCAATGTTGTCTCTGGAAAAACCTTTCATGAAATGGGAAAGGTAATGAATATCTTTTATAACTAAATAAGAATGTTGATGTTGTTAGCTGGTTAGAGTTACTGACACCGTATTTAGCCAAACTTTTCGTTATGAAATGGTTTGACTCCAGATCAACTTAGTTACAAAGATTTGATTTGTCTTATGATGACCTGAAAAAATAGCAACAGATTTACACAATTTACATCGATTGGACTTTTCTCAAATTTCCAGGTGTGGTAAAGGAAGTTATTACTGTTGTTGTTAAAACAAGATCTTGCTCAGTAAACTGAGTAACAGCACCTCACCTGAGGCAAAAGTTCAATAAACTTAAATAATGCCTAAAGGTTAAATATACTTTGGCAGGAAGGGAGATAAGTTACTGCTAAGAACACTGCTATTAATCTGAGGAGTAGGAGTCTAATATCTCTAGAAATTTATTAGCCAAGGATGGTGAGTTCAATCCTTGGTAGGACTACAAGAGTTAGCATAGCTAATAGTTATTTTCTGAATAGTCCAAAAATAACATGCGGTAAGTCTACAACTATGTCCGCACATATTTTAGTGGTATTTTCCCTAGTAATTATCGTTTATCAAACAAACCTTCTGATGAGATTTTATTGGTCAGTTATAAAATCTCATAAAATTTTAAAAAAATGTATCCAACTAGTTTTGGTTTTGTATGTTGGCTGAAAACTTTGATCATGAGTGTCTTCTCATGCTTCAAAATGAATAAAGTTAAAAATAAATAATTTACTTGTATTATATTTATAGTTTACAAACACCATTGTAGTGTATAAACATTTGGAAATGAATTAGAAATGGTGAAATAGTAACAAAATGCTAATGCCTGAAATAGTGATCATTTATAAATTCTCACTTAGTGACCAGATCAGAACAGAACTTAGTCACTAAGAGAGTAGTGGCCATATATATATGTAAAATTGAACAGATAAAAGGAAAACTTATGTCAACTTTATCTAGGCTGGTGATGAAAGTTTCTCAAGTAATGAAATGTGTTGGCATAAAAGTTTTCCTTATGTTTTTTTTTTCCCTTTTATATTGTCTTTATAGATTATTTACACTATTTACATTGTTCACACTGTTGTCCTTGTCTTTGCTGCCATATTCATGATGTTTCGGCCATTATATGCTCTGGCCTTCTTCAGGTGAACAAACGAAACATTGTGGCAGCAAAGATGAAGACAATAGCACAAACAATGTAAATAATTATAAAACCTCATCTCAGAAATATAGACAGATGTTTTACAGATATATTTTAAATCTGAATTTTTTATGCACACACATACACTATATAAATATATATATATATATATATATATATATATAGATAATATTAGTGGAAAATATACATACATATGAAAAAAATATCTAAAAAATTCCCATACATGTATATTTTCAGAAAAAAATTTTTTCCAAGAGGAAAGATCCAGGTAGAACTCAATGTCTAGGACAGAGTAAGGATATAATAAAAAGGCTTGCCTTTTTATTATATATATATATATATACATATATTTATTTTAAGATATCATACTGAAAACATGGAAAAATTGCTGCACAATTGTAATTGTGTAATGATTTTGAAATGTTTTTGATGTAATATCCTAAAATAAATAATATTGCTCTACTTTGTATTGAACCTTCTTTTAAATTAAATGTTACGGATGTTTGAATTATACTGTATTCATTCTCATGGATCTCTCTCTCTCTCTCTATATATATATATATGTATACACACACATTTATATATATATATATATATATATATATATATATATATATATATATATATATATATATATATATATATATATGTGTGTGAGAGAGAGAGATGAATATACAGTAATAAAAGTTTGAATTCAGCACCCGAAGATTGCATCATGCATGAAACTCAGTCGTGCTAGAGGTGTGAGATAGTATATATATATATATATATATATATATATATATATATATATATATATATGAAATGGACAAAGTGATAATTATTTTAAGACATTTTTATGTTTATACGTTCTTTTGTTTATAGATGCAAATATTTAAGTAAATGCATTTACTTAAATATTTGTATCTATAAAAAAATGTCTTAAAATATATATATATATATATATATATATATATATATGGGTCAAAGTTCATTTAATATTTATTTTCTTCAGAAGGTACGTAGCTAAATTAAAATTCAATTTTCATAAATTCTTGACATATACTGCTTCTAACTGAACTGTATCCATACACTTGAACAGTCATCTTTGCGTCTGCTGCTCTCCTGCCTAACTTGAAACAATAGTGTAGCATATGAATTTTTTCAATCCACACTAGATAAATGAATTGTTTTCTTTTGGGGGAATTGCACCGAAAAATATGGTTGTCCGTTATGAAAATTAATTGTTTGCAGTTTTAAATTATGCCTTTCATATATTCTAATTTAAAATATTTTCCATACTCTCAATTTTATTGCTTTTCCTATTTACATACTTTTTTTTGCGTATTTTAAAAAATAATCAGTAAATTATTATTTTTATTTAATATAACAAAAGAGTATTTGTTAGTAATTAATTAATATTATATTATTTTATAATTGCTACAAATAGGATTTCAATCCATCCAATTTGGAAGACTGTGAAATTCCATCATGAAGATCCACATGAAGAATTTGAAGAAATAAACCCTGGGAAAGGTAAAACGAAAAAACTAAATATTCCAATTTTAAAAATATGGCATCACAGTTTGTTTTTGTTTTTATTAAAACCACACAATTTGAATTTATTGGTTTATCCCATGTGCATAATATTATTCCTCTGTTTAACATAATAGTGTTTGTTGCAAAAATCACAAGAGTAATAATGCAAAGCTGTTAATCTGTTTTGTGGTTAGGAATAGAATAATTATTATTATATAGGTTTGTGTAGCTGTGGTTGAATTTATTTGAATGTAGAATAAAAAGATAATGAAGTGTTGTACAAGGAATGAAGTTTCTTATTTCATGTCAACTCAATTGAATAACTAACAAGATTTTCCTTCACTTCATCTGACTACTTCCAACAGTATATGGTGATAGACAAGTTGGAATACTCTGCAAAATTGGCAAACCTAGTTGATGACAGCTATAGCAAGTTGAAAAATGGATCCAACCCTAAAAACTATGAGAGGAAGCTGTCATAGGTCCTAAATAAGAATAAGGATGACCTATAGTCAGCTGCAGGTGTTTAGAATGCCGCCTGCTGAGCAAATTCCTAGTATGTATATATATATATATATATATATATATATATATATATATATATACTAACCTCAGAATATTTTATTTTATATATAAACTCAGAATATTTTGTGGAATTGATCTGGGAAGCTTCCATCTATAACAACCAGATGGTAAGCTTGGTTGTGGTAAGCCAGTTCACCAGAGTTCCTGCAGCTGAAGCCCTGACAATGGTTCAAAATTGATTGGAATCTGACCCCTCCCTTGGAGAACGTACTAACATTTAAATAGATAATCTGGTGGAAATGTTGACATTCTGTGTACAGAAAACATTCTTCCAACTAGAATATGATGTATACCAACAGGAGGAAGGCTTGACTATGGGTTCACTGTTGTCACCAGTGATGGCAAACATATATGGAATACTTCAAAGAAATGGCTTTAAGAACAACACCATTAAAGCCAACAGTATGGCTGAGATATATAGATGACACCTTTATACTCTGGCCTCACCAGGAAGCTGTATAAATACTGCTAGAACATGTGAACTCAATAATAAATTCAATCCAGTTTACAATGGAAGAAGACACTAATAATCACTTAGTCTTCCTGGATGTAGTAGTAACTTACACAAAGAATGGGTTCAAAACATCTCTATACCAAGCCAACTGTCACTGGACAATACCTCAACTTCTATTCACCAATACAATGTGAAGAAAAGGATTTATCCAATACCTACAACACCGGACTAAATTCCTGTAGCAGCCCAGACACATACCAACAAGAAATAATTAGCATCAGGTGTACATTTCAGAATAACAACTACCCTGGAAACATAACACCAGAATCTGTAGGTAGAAACAGAAAGGCCAGCAAGGAAGACCAGAAAATTGCCTTGGTCTGTCTGCCTTATGTCAAGAGCTTATCAAAATTCTAAAAAACAAAAGCTCTGTGGTCCATAAAACATCAGGAAAATATTCAGAAGTAGTTCCACTCTGAAGAAATCCCTGCCAAAGGAAGTCTAACATGGAGGGGAGAATGACTGTGTGTACACCATTCCTTGCAGTTATGGCAAAGAATATAAAAGTGATACAAGCAGACCCTAAAAGTAAGGCTAGAGGAACATCGAAATGCCATGGTGAAGGGTGAGACAATGAAATAAGGCATGGCTGATAATGTATGGAGGGAAAAGTGTAGTCATCAGCCCCTGTGGAATGAAGGGAAAATACTGGACAAAGAAAAACATTGGAGGGTTAGACATCTGAAAGAATCGGCAATGAAGGCTATGAAGACATTCTTAGTAGGCATAGCATAGAAATATATAGGATATGATAGCCACTACTAAAGAAAGAAAGACAAATGACAGTCGCTGCAACAAAAAGGGAAAAGCTTCAGTGATTGCAGTCAAGAACGACAAGCAGCAGCAGCAGCACTCATCAGCAGGCATGTTAGGTTTAAAGCTCCAAGTTCAAGAATTGTCCCACAGTGGATTAAAGCATTGGTTCATGAAATTGGTCATATAATAATTGTGAGTTCGATCCCTGTGCTGGGCAGTATATACTTGAACTCAATGGAAACAGGGAAAGGAATAACTGAGCAATACTAAAAATAAAAACTAGATGAGATATTCCTAGACATGGGCAGTGGAACGGGAACAGTCTACTCCCATAGAGGAAATAAAGGGTTCGATTCAGAATTTCCTGTCTGTTATCCAGATCGACATACATCTGATGAAGACCTGAGGGCAATGGCTGAAATGTTGGGATAACAATAACAAAGATAAGGACAATAGTACTGTTATACCCCTGAGTGACAAAGTGAACTCACCCACACATATATAAATGTGAGAAAATGCAATGTGGGACCAGATACAGCAAAAGCCATATTTAGTGGTTTTCTGAGAAAATTCAATAGTAATCTACAGCAGGACTAACTCTAAGAGTGATTGGACTCAACCAAGTAGCAGACACATTACAATAGTGGTGATGAGACGAGATTGTGGAAATTAGAAAAAAATAACAGAATGTTACACAGTAGAAAGTTTGCACTAAAAACCAATTGTAAACAACTTTTGGAAATATTCGGTTTGAAAAAAGGCATTCCCATACATTCAGCAAACTGCCTGCAATGATGGGCTACAATGTTCCTAGGATATGATTTCACTATTGAATATTTGCCATCTAAAAAAACAGGAGATACAAATAGTCTGTCACAATTAATACCTATGTAGGGATTTACTTGAAGATGCCGTCATTGCCCAGATAAAAGCTGAGAAAGAAACAAAATTTACTCTATGGAATAAAATAAGAACATTATCAATTACAAAAGGGAATATTAAGAGTGAATCCCAGAAAGACAACAGTATTATAAAAATGAGCGAATATCTGAGGAGTTATAAAAAAGGAAAAACAAAAGAATTAAAAATGTTTGGTGGCAGGGGAAAAGTCATTTTTCATATGTGACAGATGTTTAAGGTATGGAGATCAAGTAATAATACCAGAGACTTTGCAAAAAAAAAAAATATTGAAACAGTTCCATGGCAGACACAATGGGTACATCTCACATGAAAGCATTGGTGCAAACTTACATATACTGAAAGGGCATGAATCAGGATGTCAAAGATCAAGTGAAGTCTTGCTAAGACCATGCCTTGACAGCTAAATTGCCACCATTAAAATTTCAACCTTGGCCCAAAACAAAAAAGCCATTGTCAAGATTACATATAGATTATGAAAGATTAATGAATAGCTGGTACTATTTAGTAATAGTAAATAGTTTTTCTAAGTGGCCAGATGTAATAAAATGTAGCAGAGTGACTACCAGGGTTACCATTAAAATATTTGAGAAACTGTTTGTCAGATTTAGAATTCCCGACACAGTAGTAATAGATAATGGTACACTGTTTACAGCAACTGAATTCAAGGAATTTTGCAGAAAGCCAACTGTCAAATATGTAACACCGGCATACCAGCCGAGATCAAATGGATGTATAGAACCATTTGTTGATACTTTTAAAAGAGCCTTGAAAAAATCAAGGCTGGTAGAAAGTAGATGGAAGAGTCGTTTCAACAATTTTTGGCCGATTATAGCCCAAATCCAAACCCGAAGACACTTGATGGTACTTTGCCAACAGAACGAATGTTTAATTGGAAAATAACATCAGCATTTGATAAACTGTTGCTGATGAGTACACTGATAAATAAAATTACAACCTTTTCTTCAAAAAGGCGAACCAGTATTATTTCAGGTTTACCAAGTAGATAAACAAAAAATGGGAACCGAGAAGGATCTACAAATGCATCAGCAAGGTGGTGTATTTGATTCAGGGAAAAATGGCCTACACAAGAGGCATATAAATTAATTAAGACCCAGGAAATATAAAGAAAGGGGTCAGACATTAATATTGGAGCGATGATGTAATGTTTTCCTGATACCCACTCTAGTTGTTAAAAAGAAGACTTTTTTTACAGGGAGAGATGTTATACGCCGGACGACAAGGTGAACTTGCATATTAATGTGAGAACAATGTGGGACTAGGGAAGACAGCAAAAGTCATATTTAGCAGTCGTCTGAGAAAATACAGTAGGAATCTGCAGCTGGACTTAGTTTAAGAGTGAGTGAACTCAATTAAGTAAGAAACACATTAGAAGTACACATGGTACTTTATATATACTCCAGTTGAATCCATTAAATTCACTTACATGCAAATACCCTTGGGAAAGCTATTAATCCTCTTCTTCTTCCTCCAGCTATGGGTAAATAGCAAGACAGACTGGGTTCTATAGCCTTGGATGGCAACTGGTCCAGGAGAAGGACAAGTCTGAATTCAAAACCTGCAGAGGGTCGTTTGGAGACTTTGTGATACATAGTGCACCAGATCTCTGTATTCAGCCCTTCAAAAAGTGTGATTGGTTCTGCACAAAGCCTTCACCACTATAATCAAATCATAGCAAAATGGATTTATCTGTAACCTTGGAAACATGAATTATGTTTTAGCTGTGTATTTAAAACCCAGTAATTTTAAAAGTTACTCCAAAATTCGCTTGGGGATGAAATGGAACTAATGTTTTTAATTTAATTACAAAATTAAATTTGTGGCTTTTAGCTTCCATTTTTGAAACATGGTTACAACTGTGTAGCAAAAAAAAATATTTTAAATCAATTAATTTATAATATTAATGCTCTGTAAATTTACATTGAGCACTATTTTGCAAAAATAAAAATATCTATAAGAACACCGGATTATATATCTTACTGTTCTTCCTTTTTATTTATATACATATATATATATATATATATATATATATATGTCATTCGCAGACAGTACTGCCTTGCTGTATCACAGTTTCTCAGTGTGACTAGACAACCAAATGCCTCAAGCCCGGATCAAAACCCAACCGATTTGGTGTCAGTCAGAGTTTCTACCACTGAGCCATCTTCACTCAACAGAATGAATCAGCCAAATCTAGAATATTGTTTTTTTTACAAATATAAACAAACACCAAGCAGCCAAACTGCTCCATTCAATTTACTGAAGAACTTCGCATTTACACAGGTGACCATTGTTTTTAGAATTAGCTTGTCGTTCAACAGTGCTCAATTGAAAATATATTTTCAAGAGCTAAATTATCTCATTTATATATATATATATATATATATATATATATATATATATACTGAATTCTTTTATTTAGAGGTTGTTGAAATTTTCAACCTGATTTTATTAGGACACACAGAGTTAATTTAAATGGGCCTGCATATAAATATTAACTTTGGGTCCTCTTCATTCTTTATATGGGTTCCATACCAAAATCCATGTATTACTGATGGAGTGGCTAAGCATGATATAGACATTAGATTGCATTTGGTTTTCATGGCAATGGCAAAAATATAGATATCCATGAGTAAAAATGCCCTTACCAGAATACAGAGGAGTTGTAATGATAGGTCACATAGTTTTTTTTTTTGTTTTTTATTCCACCCCAAGCAAGGCAGCTAAGCCACTAAGATGTAGGGGGTTACTTAGAGTAAAAGAATCTGAGAAAATGTTATTGAGAAGAACATGATTCAAAAGACACAAAATGGCAATTGATTTTGTACTTGAATTTTTGAAGATCATTGTTGACAGTAGTTTTAAAACTGAAGATTAAAAAATCAGTTCAGTCTAGAAAAGGTTGTGTGCTTAGACTACATAGATTGATCATTTTCAACTGCATGTGTTAGTGAATATGATTAAGAAAAAAAAAAATTCACCTGATACAGAGATTAGGCTTAAGACACCAAAAGTCTACCTCTGTATTATCCAACTGACACATTGCCTAGCAAATTAAAGTGTTCCTTAAAGCATGTCTGGTTTCCAGGCAGCCATTATTTCAATCCATGAGTTGGGTAGTGCAGAGAATTCATATGAATTCAGGGTGGGAAAAAAAAACATTGTGAGATGGAATTCAAAATTTAATAATATGCAGTAAATATTGGAATTTAGTGACCATTTTTTGGGTTATTTTTCTTACTAGAAGATTTCATATCTTTTGTTTTCTTTGTTGAAAAACTTGGGAGTTAACTTTTGTTATTTCTCTCCATAGGGGCCTTTTTGCACTACCTTGACCTCATTGCTGCTGAAGATTCTACTTTTCTGTTGGCTGAATACCGACTCAGTGTTGTAAGTATAAATGAATTAGATCATGGCTTTCCACAACTTCCTGTTCTTTGTAGCTTGTAACAGTTTTTGTCTTCATACAGTCCCCCCACCTCAATCCCTGTTCTGCCATTCATTTACACAAGCTTGTTAGGTAGGGTACTCACTGTTTACCTCTGTCTATAATGCTTGTAGTATGTCCTGTGAGTATTAGATTTTCCAGGCCTTCTTTTCTCATTATAGGTTCCAGAAATTTCAAGTGTCTCTTTCTGATTTTATGTATAATTGTCCTTTTTATTTCCATTTCCTTTAAAACATTGAAGTTGTTTACATGCTCTGTCCAAAGGCAAGGCTTCTGATTAAGAGATTGGAGGTTTTGAGGAGCGTGAAACCATCTCTTAATTGCTGTTGTTCCCAGGTCCACACTGACCAGGGATGGTAGCACATGTTAGGGTTGTGGCTATTGGCAAATTGTGAACCCCTAAACAAAAACAAAACACTATGATAATATATCTTTATAGTAAAAATGCCAGCAATACATTTTTATATAAAAAGTGACCAACAATACATTTTAAAGTAAAATAACCAGCAATACATTTTATCTGTAGTTGAAGGCATACAATTACGTTCAAAATATATTTTGTTGAAGCCATAAAATTGTGTTTAAATTATTTAGATTTTGGCATTAAGCAACCCATAGAGGTGTTAACATGCCACTAAACAAAACCAACTTGAAAGAACAATCATTAATCTATACAATATCCGACAATTTCTTAAATCAAACTGTATACCAAAATATAAATTCAACAAAATTACAACATAAAACACACATATCACCCCCTCTAGTAATGATGTCCACACAAATATGTATATGCACAAAAGCTGAGTATCATCTACCATGTGTTCAACTGTGAAAGCAGAATAACAAATATCCTATTTTTATTAGTTCAAAGCTCCTAAGAAAATTAAATTTTGGCATTATATGACCCATAAGGAGTTGATATGACATTAAACAAACAAATCAATGAAACAATCAATGCATGCTCCATCCATGCAAGAGGCAGGAAGAGAGTTCAAGGTTGAGGAAGTAACTGTTAGCATAGAACTTATGGTTACATCTAGCAATTTCACCTGTAAAAAGATGAGACCTTACCAGCAATCTAGTACTTTGCTTAACTTGAGTTACTAAAGAGGAAATGTTGTCAGAACAATTGTCATGAAAATATTCATAGAAAATACACAGGGATGCTAATTTATAACAGTGGGGAAAATAACTGAAATAATGTCAGGACTGATAACATTACTGATTCTTCATTGGATTTTATTAAGAATCACTAATTGCATAGCAGAAGCACTAGACCAGATGTGGTAGCAATATTCAATGGTAGATTTATAAATGTATAAAATAGATTCACAAAAGAAAAACTGTTGAATAGTTTTATTAAGAAAGATGGTTTCCTTCTTTAGATTTTGATGAACTGTTATGCTTTATTCATCTAATTTTGGAAATACTAGCAAATAAATAATTTTACTTGAAGTTTGTCATGTTAACGCAAAATGATAAAACAAAAGCTTGTTTTGTGTTGGTGACTGTGATAAATTGCTGAATCTGAAGGCCCAGTTACACTTTATTCATCTAGTTTTGGAAATACTGGCAAATAAATAATTTTACTTGAAGTTTGTTATGGTAACGCAAAATGACAAAACAAAAGATTGCTTCTTGTAGGTGATTGTGATAAATTGCTGAATGCAAAATATTGACTCTCTTTTTTACCTCACTTTTTCTAGTCTTTCTAGTCTTTTTTTGCTAAAGCAAAGTCGTTTTTTGATTTCTCTGCAACTATGAGGGAATGCTAAAAAGTTTTCAGCCTGACTTAGTGACCAAACCTCAGAATTGTATTTGGGAAATCCATTTTTGGTTAGACCATAAACTTTTTAGCACGTACCTCATATTACAACATGTCTGTATGCAATGTGCTTCGAAGAGACTTGTTCTTGGCAGAAAAGCAGTGAGGAAAGACCAATTTCTTCCTAGCAGAAATAATGAAGTAGAACCAAAAAAAATAATGATAGAAGGCAAGAAAATAAATTTTCAAATGTTAACAACAAAATGTATAAAGAAAAGATGAAAGCAACTCTCCAGAAATTATAATTGTCAATAATTGGTATTACATAAATAAATGAGAAAATTTTTTTTTTTAATTTCTCTATGATTATTCTTAAATTTACCAAATCCTGGAAACTTTATTTTGGAGTTTGAAGAATAATAACGCTTTCAAATTGATTTCTCTTCATAAACATCATCATTGTCCACTTGTTTGTATTTTATTTTTTTCATGTTTTTTTCTGTTCATTTTTTACTCTTTATTCCAATTTAAGTTAGCTTATTGAAAATTTTGTAAATAATTTTACAGAAGAAAATAGTGACTTACTCTGTTATTTAAGATGATCTCATGTTACATTCTGTTATTGTAAAATAAAAAAAATAAATAAAGCATCTCCATTGTATGAGTGTCCTTGGTAAGACAGTAAACTATATCTGACAGCAAGGATTAGGAGGTTTTGAGGAGTGTGGAACCATCTCTTAATTACTGGTGTTCCTAGGTCCACCATGACCTGGGTGGTAGCACCTTTTAGGGTCCCAGCTATTGGCAAATAGTTAACCCCTAAACTAGTGTCAAAGCACTATGAAAGTGTAAATATAGATTTTAATTCCAGCAATACATTTTTGTAAAAAATTATTACCAGCAATGAATTTTGAAGAAAAAAATGATTACCAGCAATACATTTTTGTAAAAAATTATTACCACTAATAAAAACCTTGTTGGCATTGAATAACCCATTGAGGATGATATGCTGTAAAACAAACCAAATCCACTGGATGAGGCCAGTATTATATTTTGGTAAACATGCAAATTTGTTTCACTCCTGGCCAAACACAAGTATTGTGAGTTGAGTAGACTGTTTTAAAAACTCCTATTTTTTTTTAACCAAAAAGCAGAAGTAATTTTCCTTTGAATGACTGCAAGTTAGTTGAGTAGACCTTATAATCTTTTGAGACTTTCTATTTGTCCTTTACAATAATACTTGATGATGATTTCCCAGTGGTCATATCCATATTATAAACATTGTTTTAAATATTTTTTTTCAGACTTCTGAATGTCCAATGGATGAACTCAGAGCAATCACCTTAAATATTGAAACCGATGGCAACTTAGAGAAAATCCCAGGTTGTTCTTTGTTTATTATATTCAAACATTTCATTCTCCTTCATTATTTTCTTTTTTTAGACATTTTCTTTCTTTTCATTTAGAATCCCAAATTATTATAGCCTGACCATGATTACACAATTGGTCAGTTAGATTACTAATAATTTTTTTAATATGTCATGTCTTATCAGGATGTAGACAATTATAACTCACTTCAGAATCCTTTTCTTTATTATCTGTGGATTGCTATAATTTCTTAGGAAAAATAGTGAACTGGTTTCCCGTTGCCTTCTCTACAGATTTGAATTCAGAATTCTCTTCTTTAGAATTGTTGCAATCCAAAGCTAGAGAGCCCAATCTACCCTGTTATTTAACCCATAGCTGGAGAGAAGAGAAAAAATGGATTCATTGCTTTCCCAAGGAAAGTACTGCAGAAGTAAACGCAAGACTAGCCTGGATCTTAAGCTCAGATTGCTGTTTTCCCCTTTTTGCATGTATAAGCATTAAACTACTTGTGCATATTAATAATAAGTTTTGTTAAAATTAAGAATCCGTAACATCCTAGAGCAAAATAAAGGAAGCTTTTATTTTCTGTATGCTTCAAACTATTGCACTCTTCTTGGTCATTATAGATCTTATCATAATACAGGTTATATTTCTTTATATCATAGTAAATAGTTAAGTAATTATTTATGGAAATGTTAATGCATAATGCTTGGTGGGTGAAGTAGTTATATATTTCTCCACAATGTTCAAACTCAGAAAAAAGCCATGATTTTGAATATTGGTCAAAGAATTATGGCCTTCCCTACTTAAAGAAATGCAACACAATCTTCCCAAAACTCTTCCCTTATAATCTTGAACTAATCTAAGCTAAATGCTTCATACCAATGGCAATATCAAGCAAAACATGATTAATTTTTTATATTTTGTCTTAACTTTTTCAAACAGAAATTTTTGTATTCTTTTTCAGAGATCCACATACCAAATATGACAAAAACAGGTAATTTGATTTGATCATTTTTGGGGGGATTGTGGAGAATGGTTAAGCGTAATTGACAAAATTCTTAATAAACAATAAGAAGAGAAAGAAAAAAAACAAGCCAAAATAATACAAAACACACACACACACACACACACACACATATATATGACACAACCATTTATTCCTGTATTAGTAGCAAATCTGTCAGATTTGACTAAGTAAACCTGGCAACTGCTCTTGAAAAGGACATCCAATCAGTGGTTAACTGGGGCAAGTAATGGCTTGTAAACTTTAATGCCTCCAAAACCTTTTCTGCCTATCATCTGGATGGCTAATGCAGAACTCCAGGAGAGCGAAACTCTATGTTTTCTTGGCTTCATGTTTTCCACTGACATGAAGTGGAGTGACTATATTGAATCAGTTGCTTCGTCTGCTGCAAAGAAAGTTGATTCACTATGTTGTGTCAGAATTTGTCATGCACATTGCCTCTTCTACTCCAACTGTTTCTTTTTCCACACATCCCAACTGTAAAACCCAGTTTTGATTTCTTGCTTCCCTGATAACTACAATCTTCAAAAATATAAATGCATCATCTATTGCCATCTTCTACCTTCTTGAACCCTGTCATTTTTTGTCCTTTCCTCAATCTTCCCCATTCTCAATCTTCTCATCTCCTTCACTTTCACTCCTTGTAACCCTCTGCATTCTGGTTGCATCATCTTCTTGCTTGGGGTGAAATGATTTAAAATACATATATATATATATAAAAAAAAACCCTTAAATGCAATTATGTTGTTTAAAATGAATGAAATGTCGACGTCTGATGTTTCGGTTTAATAAACCTTCAGGACAATATTCATTAAAATACAATTCAGTTCAATTTGACAAAGACGATGGACATAAAAACAAGTCTTATCCAAAACAGATAACTGAAAATTTTTTAAAATGATCAGGTCGGATCTATATCCATTTACATTTGCTTACATATATATATATATATATATATATATATATATATATAAATATATATATGCGCTTTGTATGTTTTGAAGTGCAAGAAGAAATAAATGTTAATCATAAAATTTCCGTTAAGAAATTTTATTATTTTAATGGATGTTATATGTAGATAGTGGTTTCGTGTTTAATGAAAGTGAAAAAGATTTTGACTTCTCAAAATGTTGATCACTTTTTTAATTCTTACTTTTTTCTAACTGAATATTTCCTTTGTTTATGCAAATTAAGGAAATTTAAATTCTTTGGTTACAACATATAGACTTGTGTAAATTCATTTTGCATTTAAATAATTGGTTAATGTCAATGTCTAGTAATTTTTTATTATTATTATTATTTTTTAAATATTTTTCAGAATCCAAGACAATCCAATTGCAATTCTATTCTCTTCAGCCATTTCCAGGGGATTACCCAACAAAGTAAGATTACAAGGATTATTTATTTAAAAAACAAACAAAAATCGATAATAATCTCTACTCAGTTCCTCCCTGATTGCAAAATAGAAACTTTTTTGTTCTTTTGTCATAGATTTTTACTCTGAGAGCATCTTGTGTATTGGGAGAGAAAATGTCAATAACATTTCTTCCAGAATCAAAATGCTGGTATTCTAAATTGTTTCTCTGAATTTCTCAAAGTATATAAAAGCTAGAATTTTATGGACCATAAAAGATAATTGATTCTACCAGATTTCCTCGACTACTTGTAGTTGCTTTTGTCTTTATGAAAATTAGATTTCACTCATGTCTCTTTGCAGTGTCATGAACTAACATTGATGTAAGGTAATCCTTTTTGTAGGAAATATTGGTTAAAAAAATACACAATTTCAAGAAAACTTCTTTTTAAGTCATTTTGAAGAAGTAAGCAAAGAACGAGACTAAATCTGTTACTGTTTTGTATAAAATGCAGCTTTCTGCTTGATTTGCTTTATAAGATAAAAGGAAATTATTTTTTAAAAATCTTTCAATATTGAAAACTATATAATCTATATTTATTGGCTCAAACAAAATATCTTCCGGGTCTTATACGCAAAGTCACCTGATAAGCTAATGTTTTATATAGACTAACACTACTCCATAATACTGAGATGTAAATAATAGAGTCTCATATGTCATTAAATAAGGTAATAGTTGTATCTTAGAGTTATTTCCAATTAAAGGGAAAAAGCAAATTATGACCAACTTGTCAAGCTTAGCAAATATCAATAACTGTTTTGATTAAATAATATTTAATCTTATTTATATCATTTACAGTTGTACTAATGTCCTCATCTTTGTTGTTATTGTCACAATGTTTTGGCCAATGTGCCTTTCAGCCATCTTCAGGTGTCTGTCAATCAAGGTAACCATCATGAAATTTCCAAATAAATCTGTTATTTAATCTGTGGGGGTAAAATGGTCTTGTTGTGTTGTCTATGTCTAGGGATATCTTGTTCTTTTTTTAATAACTGTTCAATTATTGTTAGTCTTGTTTTGTTTTTTTTTTTGTTTTTTCACACTAAGATGCAAGGAGTGTAAAAAAATATGAGAAAAATAAAATCATTAAGGAGAGAGAACAATAAAAGAAGAGGAATTAAGAAAATAGAAGATAATTATAGGCATTGCATTTAAATTTTTGAAGATCAAAATTGGCTGGGAAGTAAGAAATCAGAAGAGTTTCACAGGTAAGAAGTGCAAGAAAAGAAACTGTTAGCATAGAACTTACAGTTACATCTAGCAATTTAATCTGTAAAATGATGAGACCTAGCTGCCAATCTAGTACCTCATTTAAATTCATAATTTCTAGGTACCAAAGATGAAAGCTTATCAGAACAATCACCATGAAAATATTTATAGAAAAGTCACAGGGAAGCTACATTATGGCGGTGTGAAAGAGAATGAGGTCGAGATGTTAAGACTGATAACATTGTGGATTCTTTTTCATTTGTTCTGTTTACCTAAGTAAGACTGTCCTCTCGGCTGTCATTCCACAAGTCAATAGCCAAAGGGGATTAAATATTGCTTTATGAATTTGCTGCCATTGTAATTAGGACTCTCTCCTTTTTATGTGCCATGTCCCTTCAGGATATAGGTGAACATGGCTCTCCCTATCCCTTGTTGCTTTCAATAAGTTTTGTCCCTCTGCCATCTCCCCCAGACTACGTTCTGTCATCCACTTGCTTAAGCCCGCCAGGTATGTCATGCATTGCTTTCCTTTTTCTCTCTTTCCCTCTATTTGACCTGTGAGTATCAGATTCTCCAGGCCCTCCTTTCTCATTACATGTCCCAGAAATTTCAGCTGCTCTTCCTGATGTTAAGTATAAGCTTCCTCCTTGTTTTCATCCTCTCCAAAACCTCATCATTGCTCACATGCTTGGTCCATGATATCCTTAGCATCCTTCTGTAGAACCATACCTCCGTTGCTTCAAGTCTATTCTTCATCTTGGAAGAGACTGTCCAACATTCACTGCCATAAAGGAGAACAGATATCATGTAGCAGATCAAATCCTTCCGTCTCGCAATACTCTGCCTAGCTTTTGGAATGCGTCCTTGACCATCCCAATATGTCTTTGGATCTCAGTGTCACATTTTCCATTCTTCATTTAAGAACAAGACAAGACTGTTAGACAAGTATAGTAGAATGAGAACAATCTACCCTTATAGATTAAATAATCAGTTCAGTTCAAGACTCCTTGAGGGTTACTCACATTGACAGACACCTGAAGATGGCTGAGAGCACCAAAGCTGAAATGTTGTAATATTAACAACAAAGGTGAGGATATTAATCTGAGGATATTAATAATATAAATAAAGATAATTCTTCATTCCAGAAATTCAGATGTACATGTTTTCAATTTCCATTGTTGCAAACAGTAACTTTCTACATATTATATGAGACAGGCATTTCATATCATTATTATATGAGACAGGCATTTATTATATGAGACAGGCATTTCATATCATTATTATATGAGACAGGCATTTCATATCATTATTATATGAGACAGGCATTTATTATATGAGACAGGCATTTCATATCATTATTATATGAGACAGGCATTTATTATATGAGACAGGCATTTCATATCTTTTCTAAAAAAGTTCATTATTTTGTGAGATTTTCCTTCAATGATTTTTCAAGTTTTTCATAATTTCAGAACTAAACAAACATGTTTATCAATTTTTATATATATTTTTAGATTTTTTTATTTATAAAACAACCGTTGAGACTTGACTTTCATCATTTAAGAGTGAATTGTTTCATTAGTTGAGAGTGCATTCCTGGGTATGACAATAAACTACATCCAGCAGCAGGGCCTCTGATTGGGAGATTGGAGGTTTTGAAGAACATGGAACCACCTCTTAATTGCAATTAAGAGGTGGTTCCACATTATGCTGTGTAATTTGCCATTGTTGGCCTTAAATTGTTCTAGTCTTGGTGAGCATTTGTACTATGTGACTGTCCAGAGCCTGGTCTATGCTTGGAGGAATGTATTTTTTGGCCAACATGTCACAATTCAACCCTAACTGAATAAATGGACTCTTTCACCATACTGAACCTTATTGTATCATGTATCACTCTCTAAAGTTGAGGACACAGATGGTGCACTAGTATGAGTGTTACTGCATGACAAGGCCCAGGCTCACTATGTTATGGTCCCAGCTATGGACCAATAGTGACTGTCCCAAACAAAAACAAAACACTATGAAAGTATAAAAATACATATTTACAGTAAAATTACCAACAATACATTTTTAAAGTAGAATTACCAATAGTACATTCTATCTGTAGCTGAAACCATAAAATTGTCTTCAAAATATTCAGATTTTGGAATTAAATAACATAGAGGTTGATATGACGTTAAACAAGATCAAACAGTCAACATGAAAGAAGTTGTTCAAGACATCAATATCCTATAATTTCTTAAATTAAACTGTATTCCAAAATATAACTTCAACAAAACTACAACATAAAACACACATATCACCATCTGTAGTAATGATGTCACACACACATATATATATATATATATATATATATATATATATGCACAAAAACTGAGTATCATCGACCATGTATTCAATTGTGAAAGCAGAATAACTAATATCCTACTTTTATTATTTCTAAGCTCCCAAGAAAATTAAATTTTGGCATTAAATGACCCATAAGGAGTTGATATGCCATTAAACAAATAAATAAACAACTTGAGAGTTATTCTTGATTAGCAAGCTTGTCTCATCACAGTAGATATCAAATGCCTCATTTTCTGTTTTACATTTTGCAGATCAGTTTTTGCATCTGTGGACAGAATTACAATGTCATGCAATTTGGAAACAACATCAATCAGCTTCACTGACCTAATGCTGCCAATTCCATGGGAAAACCTAGGTGTTGCTCCTGAAAAACGGAAAGATGTCTTCACAGAACTCTGGGAATATCTCGATGCAAAAAATTCCAATAAGTAAGTGTAATGGATTGAGTTGTAAATTTTCAGTCATATGAACTGAATATGATTGACTAATTTTCTTGTTCTGTTTGATGGTAACATAAGAAGACTAATCCTGTTTAGTGCTGTAGATGTAATAGTCTTTCTTGACAGTAAGTGACATAAACATACCTGAAATGATATTTTGATCGCAAGGAATCATATTATGAGTTTCTTCTTTACATTTTTTTTTTTTTTAATTATTTTATCTCAAGCATTGCAAGTCACTAAGATGTAAGTAGTTACTGAGTGTTAGTGAGTATGAAAAAAAATACTATTAAAGAGAGACAAGAATAAAAGAACAAGAATTAAAAAGATAGAAGATGATTTAAATTTTTGAAGATCAAAGTTGACTGGAATGCAAGAAGTCAGAAGAGAGCTACACAAATGAAAAGTGCAAGAGAAGAAACTGTTAACACAGAACTTGTGGTACCACTGATCATATGCCTGAGCCCCATTTGCTTCGACCCATGCTATGTAATTTACCATTGTTGGCTTTAAATTGTACTAGTCTTGGTGAGCATTTGTACTATGTGACTGTCCAGAGCCTGGTCTATGGTTGGAGGAATGTATTTTTTGGCCAACATGTCACAATTCAACCCTTCTCAAATGGCTCTAACTGAACAAATGGACTCTTTCACCATACTGAACCTTATTGTATTATGTATCACTCTCTAAATTTGAGGACACAGATGGTGCACTGGTATGAGTGTTACTGTATGACAAGATGACTAAAGACTTTGAAAATGCTATCAGAATATCTACTACCATCTATCATATATTTTATCTAAATTTTTCAATTTTATTGCCTGTCAGTGGTTATTTTATTTGATAATTTTGTTAATCATAATCTGTTTCATTTCATTCTTTTTATAAAATATTTTTTTAACAAATCAAAATATTTTTTAAATTGACTATTAAATTTCTTAGTTTTTCTCATTTGCAAATTATTTTTAATCAGTGGTTTTCATTTGTAATGAATTCTTTAAGTTCAATTGTTAAATTTCAATCTGTACAAAAAGAAATAGAAATAAAAAAAAAACTGAAAGAAGCTTTCATTATCTAAAACTGGATAGTATGAATTATTTTGGTCATGAATAAATAATCACCATCAATTTTATTTTATCATGTTTACCATGAAAATATAATAATTGAATTGTTAGTGGTCAATTAAATGTTAATTTATGATCTGTCATTGCTTTAAGATAATTCTGTTGGTGAAAAATGATAGTTGTTAAGACTGTTGTCATTTGATAAAAGGGCAAGAAGAATTAAAAAGAACATTTTCAGTTTAACCTCTTGCTAAATCTGGCAAAAAAACCTGATCAACTATTTTACTGATTTGTATAAAGTGCTGGTTTCAAACTCTTCTTGGATTTTGCCTATATTTCTGAGATGAGGTATTGTAACTATTTACACTATTTACATCATTTGGGCTGTTGTCCTCATCTTTGTTGTCATATTCATATTGTACACTCCAGCCTTCTACAGGTGATTGGAACAATCTACCTCCATGGATGAAATAAAGGGTTCATTTCAAAATTCCATTCACCTGAAGAAGGTCGGAGCATACAATAACTGAAATGTCAGCAACAAAAATGACAACAGTCCAAACAATGTAAATAGTATAAATCTTCTTGGGTTGTTGTCTAACCTTAAAGAAATTTAACTGATATTGTCAAACTACAGATGTGTGCATTATCCTTTAGGCATGAAGTTTATATTTCAAAATCTTTAATGTGAAGTTGCTCATTGTGTTAATACGTGTTCCCTTATGGTGTGTTTTTTTGTGTGTATTTAGGAATGCTACAATTGAATCAGTCAAAACACTGCCGTTAGATTTGCCTGGATTGTGTCAACTGGTTGACTCTGTGCTTCTTCCTTATACAGTCTACAAAAGTGAAAGTAAGTAAAATGTTATCTTCCAGATAGCATGTTTCTTGTACAATAAATAATCAAAAGACAGAACATTTTCAGACTTATAAACAAAGACATATTATATAATTCTGTCAAATTTCCTGCGCAAAAAAAAGGAAGATTCTGTTGAGCATAACAATGACGATGTGTAATTCCTTCAGATTTACTTACAAATATATTTCATGTCAAACTGTTTGCTTCAAAGAGTTTATCATAACACTTGGTATCAACCTAGAGTGTTATGATAAAAACACTAATCAAAATCAAAATCAAGTAAAGCTGGTAATAAAATAAACCTTCAGATTTCTTTTCATTCTGAGAATGTAGAAAACAATGAAAAATCATTGTCAGATTGAAATAATATTTTAATTATTTATTTTTTATTTGAATTTGTTTGTTTCCTATTTTTTATATCTAAAAATGTTCCTGTTGTTAAGAATACCACTTTGAATAACTATTAGAATAGCTAACTTAAATTCTGCATTTAGTAGCCTCTGATGTCAAATCCCTTCCTGTTTATAGAATTTCTATTATTATTATTGGAAAATGCTGATTATTACTAAGTTTTATTATTAAAATATATCCACTGTTATGCAACTATTGCTGGTGGCAGAGAGTGCAAACAAGACAAGGATTCTTCTCTGCTTATTCCTCTTATTTTCTTAGTGGTTTATCCAGTATATAAAAAAAATGATGGCATATTTTGATAAATCTTTAGTATTATTAATCTTTATTTCAATTTTGTTTTTTCCAAGTATTATTATTGAACTCTGTCCTTTCACAAGCAGAACTGTCACCCCCTAGTTTCATAAACATCATTTAATATTCCATCATTGTTACAAAAACACTGTCACCTGGTAATTCTGGTACTGCAAAAAAGTTAAATATATTATAGACAAAATCTTATAAATACCCCTGGCATGACACACACACACACACACATATATATATATATATATATATATATATATATATATATAAGCGCACACATCTGCAGACATGCATGGCTGCATGCACATATGAACACAAAAAATGCAAAAAACTTACACCAATGATAAATATATAAAAAGAAAAAAATTGAAAAGATATAAGCAGTAAATTGCTAATACCTCTTAAGAGCGAATGGACATGACCAAATATGAAAGTATAGAGTGAGGATGCTGAAGGTAACATCAATCAGCTAAGTGACAAACTTTTACTTATATTAATCCTGAATGATTGGATTTCTCTGTATCTTGAAAAAGATTTACTTTTGAAAACAGAAAACAATATGGTAGTTTATTTACAATTTGAAAAAAAGCAGTGGGAGATAAGATTTCAAAGTTTTATGGGTATGTCTAGATTAACCAATCAAAAAACATGTAATTTCTGAAGCAGAAAAATGAGAAGTATAGACTGTGGACTAGATGAATTAACATTTTTTATGGGATGTGTCACTGTTTGCTTACATCCAGTTATGAATACAATCAAGATACATTGAATCATACAAAAAGATATACTCAAAAGTTTAATTTTAAAGAATTTTAAGATTTTTTTTATTAATAAATTTTTTTCTATACTTCAGAACAGTATTAACTATAATTAAATCATTTTTATACATGGGTCATTTAAGGATTTACAAATTCTCATTTTTTTTTTAATATTTTCCATTTTACTGTGGGGGTTTTAATGATTTCTACTAAATACCAAAAATATTTTGAGAGGAAAGTTCCATAATGGCACACATTGTTGTTAAAAGAAGAAATATGCTGATACTATCTTAGTTTAATAGGGATTTTTGTGCTGCCAATATAAAATTTCTTAATGTCTGGGTTTCCAGTAGATGAAATGGTGCAATGGAAAAACAATATATTCAGTAAGACATCTATTTTCCAGTGGATAATTTATGGGATTTCTACAATTACATAATTCATTATCAATATTATTGTTTCCCATTCTAGAATTATTATTATTATGTGGGAATTTCAAAAATTACATTCAGTAATTAAAATATAATTTTTTACTTGACTGTTCAAGTATTGGAATCAAAAACTCTTGGTACTGAATGTGTCAACAATTCCAATTTTTCTCTCTTTTTTAACAATTGAACTCATTATCCAGACAAAATGGAATGAAAACAGAACTTGTTTTTCCAATATGGAAGCATATTTTTCACCCAACAGCATATTTTAGATATGCCATTTTAACAAAAAATATAAGTACATTTGAGTATATTATTTATATTTATTTTCTGTTTTCATGAAATTGTTGTCAAGTACTTTTAAATGGTGCATCAATAAGTTCATAGCCTAAAATATGAATTTAATTTTGTTCTGAAATTTCTATTATATAATGTTTGATCTACGTGATTAATGTTCACTGCTGGATTAAGTGCAGTGACAAGGTGATCAGTTTAAAAAATATATGTTTGTGGTATAAAATAATTTTCTTTTTTATCATTAGATGATTGACTTTTAAAAAATCTATTCTTGTATCTCTCATATAAAAATAAAATGAGGGAGTGCTGAAAAGTCAGTGGAACACATTTTCCAAAACCAGTATTTCAATGAATAAAATTGTAGCATTTTTTTATTTTTTGAAGGGTTAAAGAAACAATGGGTCAAATGTGTTGAACATTTATGTGAATATGTACAATATTATGTACAATGCATAGCTCTCGGTCATTTTTGTTTGTCAGGCTGAGAACTTTTCAGTGTGTAGAGGTGAGGGTGGCCTAACGCTAAAAATAGAATTGGCACGGGGAATTTACATCTGGCTGAGATGGTTTGCATTTATTTCAAACTAATGCCTTTGGAAAAGGCATGAATCTACTTTTTTCCTTAGCTAATGGTAAAAAGCAGGACAATTGGAGCCTGTTAATCATGTATATGCAAAACAAACAAGAGACAGTTATTCTTAAAGAAAAAAAAAGCAGAAACCTCAAGCCTCGGTAAAGTTGGAGAGTTGGATGCATGGCTGGAAACTTCACCCCCTGAAAAGATAAACCTGATTCTGGAACTGCAGATATACCTCCCCTTATGCACCATAGGAAGATTATGAAAGCTAACATAGATGATATATAAACATGCTTTCTTAAATTGCAGATTTTATCATAGTAGATCAATAAATCCTGACATTAGCTATTAGTTAAATTTTGATCTGAAATTTTAACTATAAATGTTCAATGTATGTGATTGAGAAGCGTTATATTGACAACAAAAGAGATGGTTAAAAATTAAATATTTGTTGTTTAAATTAAATTTTGTTTTTTTTTTCTTATCCTTATGCTATTGACTAATTCAAGTGTTTCTGTAATAAAACAGTATCTAGAATATGAGGTCAAGTAAAATATATGATCATCTCTGATTTTTATTGCTTTAGAGAAAACTATGACAAAATTAGAAAATGTTTTTGTGTGCTGCGTTTTGTCCTTTAGAATTTCATCAGACTAAAGTGATGTTTACTTTGTATTTTGACAGGACAAATATTCATAGCATTTTTAAGTGGCTTTCAAAGACAAGTTTTAGATATTTCTACATAGATTAATTCAACTACATATCTCCCATTTTGTTGCACTAACTTTTGCCATCTTTGAGGCAGTTTCATGATTTCATCTTCCCAGAGCTTGGCATCTTTCTGTGTAATGACCTTGATCTTCCAGATCAAAATTTACCTTTCTGAACCTAGTAAACTATACCAGCTGTAACAGCAAAATTGTCCAAATCATGTAACAGCAAAATTGTCTAAGTTTTAGATTAAGATTTGAACCATTGTATCTTAGAAATGCTTAAAGATATCTTACTGGAATTCGCTAGTGTTTTTATAACACTATTGGACTCTACTTTGAGCAATAAGAATGTATAATTACTCTCCAAGTTTAACAGAAGAATCGTGATGAAATCAATCATAAATGAAAATGACATATTCATCATTAATTTGTGATGAAAGACATGACTTACTTCGAAGTTCAAAACGAGTGCGAAAGTGTCTTGCCTGCAAAGTAACGCAGAAAAGAAATATGGCTGCTATCGAAGACACAATTTATGCACGCCGATCTTGTCCAAAACGAGACGATATTCGCAAACATGCAAATTTCTGCCGTATCAGACAAGCATAAAAAGTGAGATGCCAGCAGCACGACTCAGAAGGTTCGGGTCATTTGGCGGACTTTGTGCAATAGAGTTGGACGTATGAATTGACTGACGGACAAAGAGGAAGTCGAAGTAGGCGCAGCTGAGTTGGTGTCTGTTTCACGACTGCCCAGTGTAATGGCCGAGAAAGAGTCTCACAATCCATTTCCTTGAGGTGACCGATGACGAAGGAAAAACAACTGGCCTGCTGGCAAACGGCGAACGGCACACTGCACTTTCTGACCCCCCTCTCGTCACTTTCTTCTTTTTGTTTACTACATAATTAATCATAGCTAAGAATCAGAAGCTCATGAATGATTGAAATAAAGTTCAATATATATATATATATATATATATATATATATATATATATATTTATTCCATCAGCATCATTTTCCAACTTATTCAAGATGATCCGTGCCTTCTGTAACTTTCTGTCTTGGAGTAACAAAGTGCCTCACATGTCTCACATACAATTTCATTTTCATGACTTTTTTCACTGCTCTGTGGACTGTCATATATCAAACTCTTATCTCATATGCCAAACATTTATGGATTGAGTTGGATCATTTCAAATTGATCTTTTTAGCTCTAAGTTGAAATGATGATCCCACTTCCTGTTTTGACCGCCTGATCCAGTATTCCTCTCTACTGTTCCCTATTTTTTAAACTTATTCACCATTCTCTTGACCGTTCTAGAATGAACTTTGAAGATTGAAGTCAGGGTATGAATGTTGGTTGCATTACTGAAGGCCTGAATGATCTTTTTCCTCTCACCATTGCACAATTGAGAAGACAGTGGGGCTGACACAAAATGATTTTAACCTGTTCTCTTTCTAACTGAATAGCTCAATGGGTTTTTCAGTGATTCTTATGACAAATGATATCAAGATGGCTAAATGACATCTGCAAGCCTGAAAAAAAGAAACTCAATTAGTTTAGTGGTTTGTTTAGATATTAAACATTTAGTGGGATGGACAATTATCTAATGCTCTTATAGCCAGTATATGAGCAGTACTTTCAGCTATGGCACCATTGCTATAAATGTTGCATATAATTTTTGCTGTCTGCACAATGTTTTTGCCTTTTTGGAAATAAAAGAGCATCAAATGATGAAGATGCATCTCATTTTCATACATTTCTTCACTTTTAACATAAAAACATTTTAAATTTATAACCCACACATGAATTGTATAGAAAGATGCATTGAAATGTATCCTTTCAGAATATATGTATATATGTTATAAATTTCAGTATTATGTGAAATAAAATCCTGTTACCCCTATTGAAAAATCCTAAAATTGTTGTTGCAGTCTTAATATGACCAATGTTAGATGTTCATGAAGTGTTTTCTGATTGTCAAACTGTGTTTTTTTTCTTTTTCAGAGAATTTCCACTGTGCAATATTTCTACCACCAAGGCATCATCTATTATTAAAACTAAATTCCATTTTGAATCATACAGCAGTCTCAATTCTCACAGACTTTTGGCCAATTCTTCCTTCTGTAAATAGTTACCTTGATTCTCTGATAGCAATTCATTAATGCTGTTATATTCTCTTCTAAAATTGAGTGACATTCAGTTACTTTTTTTTTCCACTTGGAATTTTTGATCCTGGAACTGAAACGATTCTTTAGACAAGACAATTAGTTTTATTTTTAAAAGAACTTTTATAAGAATGTTGAATGAACTTGAGGAATTAATCGAAAAACTTTTGTTTTTTCTTAATTGTTGTTGAATTTCTTTTTTTACTGTCAGTAAAGCAAGAAAGATTTTCAGTTTGTAAATATAAAATCATCTGATCTTTCAGCAAATGTTTTGATTTTTTTTCTTTTTCTTTTGTGAATGTAGAAACAGGATTCAAGGAGAAGGGTGTTGATCACAATTTGGCTGAATTCTGCTGGATTTGAAACAGGGTTCATTCTATTTTGCAAGAGGTGCCATTTTGTCAGCTGTCATGAAATCTCTTGCTGCTTTAAGATCACTGCATTTTGATCAATTTGTAGAACTTGTCATCTGAAGTCCAAGTCCTTTGTGCCTGCTCAATGTCATTGAGCAAACATTTCATATTGAAGGTTTCTTTGCTATATTTGACATCAAACATGACTGCTACACTAGTCTTTGAATGCCAAATTAAATGGATCAAATGAATTAATTTGCTTTGGGTGTGATTCTCTCTCTACTGCGATTGTCATTGTGTGTGTATACAAATGCATAGATGATAGACCAAAAGTTTGGTGCTACCCTCTGGATTTAATATTTAGTAAGTTTCATGCCTTTTTTGGTTTAATGAACTCCTACTAAGCTAGGATGTTGAAACTAACCCATGGGAGCATAGTATCCAATTTTTTTTTAGAGGTGAGGGTACCTAAAATCCTCCATCCATAAGATTACTATTAGCCAGCAAGGTAGATGCAGTAATGCATTCAGTTCAATATAAATTATTAATGAATATATGATAAAAACTTTCAGGGAGTGAAAGTCTTTCTGGGCTGAAGTGAGCTTGTAAATTAGTTTTAAAAAGATACACAACCTTCAATTTTTAATTGATTTTTCAAAATCCAGACAGGAAAAAAACTGCCTCATCAGTCATGTATTGAAAGATACATGATTTCCTAAGCATGTATCACACATGGCACATAACGAACTGACTGAAAAGTTTGTCACTTAGCTGATTGAGGCTGCCTTCAGCATCATGACTCCAGAGTTTCGTAGATTAACCTGTTCGTTCACTCTTCAATGACAGTGGAAAAAGTTTCTGTGTGACACATTTCGTCGCTTAGGACTTCATCTGACTAGGTTTGTTTACGTTGATGTGTCTACACAGGTGCACAAATGAGGACACTGGGAATTTTAAATTTAGAAAAAAAGAT
>CAHIKZ030004392.1:0-30335 GCA_903632075.3 Acanthosepion pharaonis
TTATATTTTATTATTGTTGTGTATTTTTAAAATATGTTTTAAAATTATGTATGTGAAAATATCCCCATATATTTTATTTTCCCCTTATATATTTTTGTGTAAAAAAATATATATTTTCAAAATATATTATATTGTTTTTATACATATATAAAAAATTTTTCTATATTTTTTTTTATGCAAAAAAATTTATGTTTTTATATAATAAAAACCCAAAATGTGTGTGTGAAAAATTTAAATGTATAAAAAATAATAAAATTTAAATATATTTTTTATATATATGTATGTATTAAATATATATTTTTATATAGGGTTGTAATTTTATATATAAAATTTATATAAAAATATTTTTAATATTAGAAAAATAGAAAAAATTTAGGAGAAAAAAATTTAAAAAGGAAAAAAAAAAAAATATTTTGATGATACATTTTAAAAATTTTAAATATATATATGTGTGTTTATATATATATTTTTATATATATATATATATATTATTAAATATATGAATTTTCTTGTGTTGAAACAAGTTTTTAAGTAGCGATGTAAAGAGTTTTATAGAAATTCCAAATTATAATCCGAGCACTTTATAATATTTTAGCCATATATAATGATGATGTATTTTTTTGTTTTTTAACTAGATGTATGGGTTGTGTGCAATTAAAGAGTTCAAAAAGATTTAATTTATATAACAACAAAATTAGTGGCCGTGTTCGTAGTTAATATTATTAAGTGTTGGCTTTTTCTTTTTTTATTATTAAGGCTTCATTTTTTTAATCCTTTTTTTTACATGTGGATGTGGTTATTATGTTTGTATTTTAAACTAGTATGTTTCGGATGGAGTCTATGTAAGTTTGTGTGTGTGTGTTTAAATGGGTTCTAATAGAGTTATGGTCAGATAGGTCATTCCAAAGGCGTCTGGATAGGCATGTAGGGGTTGACCGATGTAATTATTTATGAATTCGGTTGAATCAGAAATGTTCGTTATACGGGGCTTGAACTTTTAAAAATTTTTGTTTAAAGTAATTTTCATTTGGTTTGTTTGTTATTTTTCAAAATAACAATCGTTGTTAAGAAATTTTTGTGATAGATAAATTAAATTTTTTATTCAGGTCTTTTTATAGTGTATTTCTTTATAATATTTCTAATACAATTTCATCAACATTGTAGTTAATATTTGAATTTAAAAATTTAAATAGAAAATATTAAAATAATTTTAACTTGTTCACTTTCCTGAATGATTACATTTCGTAAAATGTAAATAATGCCTGATTATAATAAAATATTAATGCAAATGAAAAAATATATTTTTTTAGATAAATACAAAGACCTATTTTGTAGATATGTGGGTTTGTTTGTTCATTTTTTAATTTTCCGTTCATTTATTCCTATAAAATAGTGTTTAAAATAACGGAATCGGAGGGGAAATAAATTGAGAAAATCTAAAAATAGTAAAATAAGATGGATTCGATATATATATATATATAGTATATATATATATATATATAACAAATATATGTAATATTGTGCGTGTGTGATAGTGACAATATATATACGATTGTGTTTGTTGTGGTAAAGTTTTTCATCTGTGTTCGTAAATAGCTGATTTGAAATCATATATGTTTTTCAAATATCAGTATAGAAACATAATTCTAAAAACATTACATTATATATATCCCTTTTTTATCCAATTTTGAAATCCTTGGCCAGTTTTGGGTTGCCCATATAAATGTTAATGTTTAAACTTTACATTTTGAATTGAAAATTTTACATATAACGTATAAATATGTTCATTTTTAAATAATTTTCGGCATTTTCATTGATTCATCTGGATTATATAATTTATATATATAAATGTTAAACAAATAAATATTTTTTTATATATAAAGGATTTTCTTATTTCCTGAATATATAAAATGTTGTCAAATTTAATATTTGACTAGTTATTTATTATATTGTTTTTTATTTTTTTATTTTTGCATGAAATTAAGTTTCCATTACTATTAGAGAATTTTAATTGTAAATACCTATGCATATATATATGCATAAATGTGTATATATATACAATCTTATATTAATGTGTGTGTGTGTGTGTGTGCTTGTGTGCAACAGTGACGTGTGTGAATATTTTTTGATATAAATGTTTTGGATATATTTTGGAACGAGATGCATTAGATTTTCGAAAGATTTTAAAAAAAAAAGAAACGAAAAAATTCACTGTTCTTACATCCTATGGGGTAAATTTTTAGACTTCTAATGGAAATTTAAACGTCATCCGTCTATTTAGGTATACAATTTTTTTATTTTTATTTACATAATTACACGGATTTAAATACTGTTCTTTTTTTCCTTCAGAATGTGAATTGATTGTTTGATAATTCTCGTCTTTTTGCCTGCATTATAAAAATACTCGACATATATATACCCAATATCTTGATTGGATATAAATTTTTTTTACCGTGTCTTAATATTCAAATGCCAAATATTTAACAGATAGGATTTGGACTCTTCAGTCATTTATCTTGTCGTAATTTCGTATCTCTGCATATTCCATTTAAATAAACAGTATTTCTAAATTTTAAAAATCCCCACACATACAATCCATATATTTAAAAATCCGCATTATTAAATTACATTTATATACGAATTTTAGTTTTCATTTCCCCTAATCATTTTTGTGAGATGAAATCGGTCTCAATGAATGACAAACGCAAGAATTAAAGATAAAAAAATTAAATGTATTTACACAATAATACAATGGGTAATATATTGTTAGTAAATCCGAATCTAAAATACATTTAATTTATAAACATTAAAAACAATATTAATATATATATATATATTATATAGTATCCAGTCTAAAGTAGGACTTCCTTAGCTTGTACGTCAATAATTGACTTCTACAAGCGGTTACCTCACACTTTACTCTACCTCCAACTCAATCACAATCTTTCCTCCTCTCTCTCTATTCTGACAGATGACTCTGGGTATTTAACGGCATTTTCCAAGTAACACTTTGGTTGATCTCCGATTATATGAATATGGATGGACCATAACAGCAAGAAATTTTAAAGTTTTCCAAAAAACGTGGTTTACCTACTTGGATTCCATTAGAAAAATCTTAAGTATTTTAAAATAGCAAATCGTTTTTAGACATGTTTTGAACAATTCATAACTGTATTTTGATTTCTTTCATTTTGCATTTGTATGTCATTTTGTTTCCTTTTCAAAACCTGTCTCATTTTTTATATCTATGAATATATATTATATACCATATTCATATATATTTATTCGTTATATTTAGGATAAAATTTATAAAGTTTAAAATTTTATAATCCAGATAAGTCAATCTTTTTAAAAGACATAAACGTATTTCTATTTATTTTTAGATATTTTTTCAAAAAGCCTGATATTGTTATTCAATTATTTAATTTTCACTTTAATTTATTCCATAATTAATCACTATTTAAAATGGTTCATTAAAATATTCCCTTAATAATCGCATTTTTTAATTTTAAATGTAACAACTCACGGAATTTTTTGTTCGAAAAAAATATCCTGTTTCTACTCTATTTTAAATACTTTTTCTGTTAGTCTTGGTTTGAAACAAATAAAAATTCGTCTTTTATATATATTTATCATATCTTTTAGTAAATTTATTTAATTATCATTGAAAATTATTAATGGTTCTTTTTATTACTCCAAAAATACACAATGGGTTTATTTTAAAATTTTTGATGGTGTTAAATTTTAATTATTTTAATTATCTATTTTTTCGATATATAATTGCCTATATTTGTTTTAACATCTCTATTATTACTTTTATCCCAATATATATAGATCTATCTATATCTATCTATCTATCTATCTATCTATCTATTAGAAATTAAAATTTCATATTAACGAATAATAATAACACTTCAATAATTATTCCTTCCATGTCTCATATCTATACTACGCAATATACAATATATCTTTTTCATATTTTTATAAATATATATATATATATCTAGAATCTATCTAAAAAAAAACATCATCTAAACTGTATCATTTTTAAATATACATTAGATTTTTTTTGTTTCAAATATATATATTCATTCAGTATCCATAAAATTTTGAATTCAAAGTAAACTATGGAAAAACATTGATTAAAAAACTAAAATCTATCACCTGTAAAAAAATGAACTCGAGAAAAATTTTAAAAACGAAAACAAAATTTGAAATGGCTTAAAATTCAAAAAATGCAAAAAATAAACTGGACTTTTTCAGTTTGAAAGAAAATTATCACTGAACACTCGTTAATTATTGTTAAAAAAGGATGCTGAAACTCATTGTTTTTCTTTACTACTAATATAAAACAAATAATGTTTTATTCCAATTTGAATCCACAGAAATTTTTTATTCATTTATGAAATGGTTATATATTTTTATATTTCATTCAATGACTTAATATATCCAAATAAAATGATCGACAAAAATGACTTATAAAAATGAAAAACTAAAATTCTCTTCTCTAATGAAAAGTTTGTCTAAATTCAAACCAATTTTGGATCTAAAATCACTTCTATTCTTTGTCTCCTTAAATTTGATTTTAACTAAGTTACAAAAAAAATTTCCGCAACATAAATTCAAAATGGTCAGGATCTGTAAATTAAAACATGGAATAACATTATGAATCTATTATAAGTCTTCGTAATAAAATTTTGAAAATTTAAATTACAGTCTGTGGGTTTTCACTTAAAAATTCAAACAATTTGTTATATATCATTCATTTATTAAGATAATATTTAATGTTAAAATAAAAAATAATATAAGATGTTATAAATTATATTCGAAATGAGTCGTAGAATAAATATGATATTAACTGTCAGTGAAAATTTTGAAATCAACCATCCGGGACTAAATTCAGTTTCTGTCTATACGATTACAAAGATGATAAGATGGTTTTTATCAATTTATTATTTATGTAAGGATATCGGGACTAAATATTTGACAAATATATAAAAAACTGAACCGCGTGTCATCAAAAAAAAACGATAAGAACAGGTTTGAATTTAATAATAATTGAAAAATGCGCATATAAACATCGAATTAAAAATTTTCAGTTAAACTTCTAGTAAATTTTATTCAAAGATGGAATTTCACATAAATACATATTCATTATTATATATATACGTATACTATATATATATCTCTGTATATATATATATCCATATCATTATACCATCCTTAATATAAAATGTATTATATGGATTTAATAAAAAACCCATGGAGACATAATACATATATATTTACATTCCCATATTTACATCATATATACAAAAATATATACATTTACATCAGAATATTAGCTCTAGAATATTTTAATATACATACATTTATACATATATTCATACATATTATATATAAAATATATATATATAGCAAATTCAAACATTTCAAAATACGTATACTATATTATTTGAATAAATTTTGAATTCTAGATAGATAGTGTTCTATAGGGAAATAATTTTGCTGTAAATAAAACAATTTAAGACCGTCATTAATATTTGGACTTTTCATTTTCAAAAATTTTTTTTCATATAAATATTTTAATCTCCTTAAAATTATTTAAATTTTGTAACTCTAAAAAAGGTTTTTACCTCAATGGGAATAATGATTCATTTCTGGAGATACTTGAAGAAATGAAATGTTTCTTCATCATTTTAAATTTATCATCTAATTTTTTAATTCTTTCTTTTATTGCTAAATGTGATGTTTTTCTTCCAGGATTACGTAAATTTATGATTTTCCCCCATTTACAAATTTTAAATGCCGTTATGAGTTTTGCACCAAAACTGAAGAATAGGTATCCATTATGTTTCGACCCCTATTTCTCAAAATTTTTCTTTTAAATGCCCTTGAAATTTGTGGAATTCTTTTCTGATTTCAATGTTTTTGTCCTTTGGGATTTGACTCCTTTTTCTAACAAATTCCGTCTTGGTCTCACATGTTTTTCCTAGGCTATTCAAATATTTTCTGTAGAACCACTTTTCTGTTGCTTCAAGTTTTTCCTCATCTTTTTTCAGGTTTTCAGGCATTCAAGGCTTAAAGGAGGACTGATTCTCCATAAAGGTTCTTATTTTTTTCTTCTTTTCTAATTTTTTTCTTCTTTGATCAATTTTTTTTTAAGCTTTTGGAAGTGTAACTTTTTCTATAGCATGTTCAGATATCCGATTTTGGTGTCCTTACCGTCTTTCATTAAAATACTTTCTGAATTTTAAATTGTTGACACTTGTTGATATTTCCCATTTCAATTTTTAGCTGTTCTCTATATCTACCATTTGTTCTGTCTTTTTAATATTCACAAAGTTTTTTTGTTTAATTTCAGGAATTTGGAATATCCTTATGTTTAAGAAATAAAAAATTTAATAAATCTATTAAATGACGGTATAAATCGCCTCTTTCATTTTTTTTATTCATTTGGTTTAGTTCGAATTTAAGATAATTCAATAAAATATTAACTATATTTAAACAATCAAAAAGTAAAATATATTTATTAAATCCAGTTGTTCTGTATGTGTACGAACAAACCGATGTTAACGTTTTATAAAGAAATGATTTCCAGAAGAAATAGAGAATTTAAATCTTAAGGACTAAAAAATTGTCTTCAGAAAAAACACCAAAATGTCTAATTTCTCATGTAATAAAATGTTTTGCACAAAAATCAATTTGATAAAACAACTACAATGAGAACATTTGGACAACAAATCCGAAATCACTTACCATGACCTTTATAGAAAGAATCATTTTTAATTTGCTGTATATACCTTATTCTGAAATCAAGCAACTCGGGAATTGAAGCAGAATGAATTAAAATTTATTTACGGAAGACAATTGACAATAAGTATATCTACAATTGAAAGAATGGGAATAAGGTTTGTAAACGGTATTGTAAAACAAATTGGGACTAAAATTTTTTTGTCAAATAGTTTGACCTATTCGTAAAAAATATCCATAGAAAGTACATTAGTTTTCTTTTACCTTAGAAAGGAGCCTTAAAAACAAATAATGAAACGATCAATCCTGATTTGATATGTTTATTTATAAGAAAACCGTGTTTATTTTCTAAAAATTTCTTTCATTTGAAAATCTGTAAGAAATTCAAACATTTTCAAACTAAAATTTAATAAACGTTGTTTTTTTTATACTACAGGATGAAACAAAAGTCCAAAAAATACTAATTCAATAGTGAAAAATTATAAATAAAAAATATTATTACCTGAAAGTTTTTAAATCTTCTAAGATTTCTTAAATCATATTTAAAAAAACTCCAAATAAAGATAATGTATATCAATATTTTGACATTGAATGGAAAATATATTCCCTTCAAATTTTAATTATGAATCACCACAAGCAAAAATATGCATTTTTTAATGTAGGCCATTATTAAAAATGAGTTAAAATGATTTTGTCATTTACATAAGAGCCAAAATTAAAAGTGGAGAAATAAAATAATGAAATCTTAATAAAAAGACAAAAACATATTGAAAGTGTATTAACCCTAATAATGCTCAAACAAAGTATAAGTCAAAAATATGCATTATAACATATTTTGCACCATATTATATATAAATTGTTCATATAATTTCCCTTTTAAAATAAATGAATGTTTTATTTGATAGCAAAATGATTTAGTAATACTAATCCAAATGCCTGGTCTTATTATCCATATACAGGTTTGTAAAACTTCAGAAAAATTATAAATTTTATAAAGGCTGTGTTTATATGCTTTACTGATCATCGGAATTAAATTCAACTATAATTTTTTTTTTAAATTATTTAATGTTCAAACTGGTTTCCTAAAAAAAACGGTAACGATTTAAAAAAATAATTTCTCGCATTATTTATCCTGTCAAACCCCAACTTGTAAATTTAAGTGCTATAATATTTCCAAATCAATATACCCTATTCTATATATATATATATATAAATGGGGGTGTGTGTGTGTTATCTCCTGTTAATATCTCTGAATGTTCACTGTATTCAGGTTCCCCAATCATTTTTTTATCTATCTTTTTATGTATAAACCATAAATTAACCTCTAAATTCCTGGTATTTATTCTCAACCACCTTTCCTCTTTGCTACCTCGAATTCCCGAATGGAAGCCGACTAAATGAATGGCGGCTAGGAATCATGTTTATTAATGAAACTGCTAGATTAAGTAAGTTCTATGCTGATAGTTTCTCGCACGTCTTGTTGTGGAACTCTCTTCCCGATGCATTCTTTCTTGTCAATTACCATCTTTAAAATTGTTTTCCTAAAATGATTACTGTCATCTTAGTCTTAAAAAATCCTGTTAGTATTTTCCTGTTTCATTTGCTTTACATTTCAGTTTTAACCGGATGTGTGAGTTGTGTAATGGATAGGAATTGTTTATCGAAGAACAGAGTTCTAATTACAATAAGGTTCATTATATTCACTTAGGCGCAAATACCCTCGGGAAAGATAGGAATCTACCTCTTCTCACCCCAACTATGGGTTAATTAGTAAGAATTGTATAACTAAATCATTAATATTTCCAAACAAAAAAAAAAAATTTTACAATCTAAAAATATTTTCTGGTTTTAAATAACCTGTAAAGTGTTGATAAACCGTTAAAAAAAACGAATCAATCAATCGCAAGGAAACGCCTCCGTCTGGATTTTATTGCCTTGCTAGGAGGAGAATTATTTTTCAAAACGAATAGACTTAAAATGCGTTCTTGAGCATTAAAAGAAAATACGTCAATAGAGAATGTGTAAAAACATAAAATCATAAGAATATTCATAGGATAATGGTAGTTCGTAAAACAATAATTGCTGACCATGATTTTTGCACATGTATATTAACCCTGTAGACCTCTATGGAGTATAGAGTCAAGCCAGCGACATGCTGCTGGAGATTCTGTAACAATTAGGTTCTTATGGGGGTGGAGTTGCTATCCCTACGACGAAAGCGGTTTTAAATTCAGAGTGGCCCTTCTCCTAGACGGGATACCAGCCAAGGCTGCACTGCTATTAAACTGGAGATGAGAGGAGACGATGGATTCATATCTTTCGAAGTGTATTTTTACGGACGCAACGACCTCGGATTAAACTCAATATGCCAATCCTATTTTCTGTGCCTTTGACGACAACGCAATTCGCACAGACACACACGCGCACATATATGTAGGAGAAAATGATGGATACATTTTTGCATAAGAGAACAAGGAAAAAGTGATATAAAAATAAGCAAGAAGAAACTAAATGAAATTGAAAAGACTATAGACACAAAATCATATTTTAAAAAATGATAATTTAAAAAATTAAAATTTCAGCGCTTCCTCTTCTTCGTACTCATTCGCAGTTATATCAATGTAAACATCATTTTAGTTCAACAAAGAACGAAACAAGTAATGATTTTCCAATTCGTCATTAATTTTTCTAATCTCTCTCTTTCTCTCTCTATATATATACATATATATATGTATATTGTGTGTATTTAGGCATCAATTTTCATTGATGCATGTTTCATTTAATAATATAGACAAGTCTTGTCTATTTATTTTATGTAAATTCTGTTCATATCAGCTGATAAGCTTAATAACATTATCATTAAACGAAGAAAGAAAATCACAATATTGACACATATTTTTAATCCTATCTAAGCTTTCGGCTTACATAAGTCATTATCAAAGATAATAATAATATTACAATATATTAAGCAATACACGGACAAAACAATAATGATAGTCTGTTTTTGTTTACATGGAAGACTTCCAAGCAACGACAAACTTGTGCATATGTGATGTTGGAAGCAAAAATAGACCAGTGGCTTCTGATATCAATTATAGACATTTAACAATATTTGTGGAGATTTCATAGTTTATTTTGTTCAGATAATGTTATTAATCTTATTAGACGATATGAAAAATTTACATAAAATAAATAGACAAGACTTGTCTATTATTTAATTTGTTCAATATATATATATATATATATATATATATATATATATATATATATATATATATATATAAATTGTTCCCATTTGAGGTACTTGGGTGGGGAGCATCTAGCCATGTATTGCCCACAAAATCAAAATTCATGCGTATGGCCTTGTTAAAATTTTGATTCACAACCATCTCCGCCACCGCCAGACAAGCGAAAAGAGAATAGGGATAAAGGATGTTCTACAAATCAGACTCGAATGAGAAGCGGGGTTCGACAAATATATATATATATATATATATAATCTGAAGTGAAGAGCAAACCACATGATTTTATGATCACTTAAGTGCTAAAATTCTCAACATTTGTTGATATCTATGGACATGTTTATACCTACATTCTCTCTACTACTGACATTGATTTATTTTCAAATAAAAGTAAATAAATATATATATATATATATATATATATATATATATATATATATATATATATATATATATATATATATCCATAAATATATACACACATATATATATATATATATATATATATAACATATATATATGTCTCTGTGTGTGAGAGAGAAAGAGAGAGGGTAGCATACAGATGATAGGTTCTCAAGAATTACTAATGCGCATGACAGCGGAGAAAGATTTGTTTGATTCGCTAACGACTGAAGCTGAAAGATTAAAATATATTGATAGTAAAAGAAAAAAAAATATATTGAATATGTTCATATCAGGTCTGTCCATCCAGCAGAATTTCTCTGTCCCGAAGTTACCAGGAAGAACACGTCGTCATAGGTATTGGCTAATGATTCCAAATATTCCTTCTCTTTTCTGAGATAATAGCTTATCCAACTTACTGAATTACCTGACTGAACGTAGTGGGCCGATCGATTCTGGGTCATTTTATATCGAGGGTATCGCAAATACGATTTTGTGTGTGAAAGAAGGGCCAATCTAGCAGGTGCTTTTGCTACGTGCAAAATGGCGCTCATTTTAATAGCTGCATTTAAGTTTAGCAAGTGTGGAATAGAATTGTATTGAAAACGCACAAAAGATGCACTCCAGCTCAGGGATCCTTTTCGAGAGAAATAATTAAAACATAGTCATTGAAACTCGCAAGGCCACTTTACAAGTGAACTATATTCGTTAAGCATATTCCTTTATGGAAACGCAATGTATAAGAAACTGTTTGATTGCTGAAGTCGCATTGCCCTTGCTGCGTTTAGGTTAGCTTTTGAACCGAGGCACGAGCGTATCGCAAGGTTTTGAATGCACTTTACAAATGCAGAATAGCTCAAGTCTGATTATCATAAATTTACTGGACGAAAGAAAAGTCGTTTTAATATAGAATAGTACACTTCCATTAAAAGTTACTGACCAGATCAAAGTTCAAATCATAATTAAATAAAGACATTTAATAACATTAATTTAAATTAATAATTTCAGATAATTAGCTTGTTTTAATTAGTAATACCTAGGTTAACATTAATTTTTACTTCTCTTGTAATGAAAATTAAATATAGACAAATGAATTTAAAGAATTTATTACATAATTGATATACACATCATTGGATGTGCGGCTGGTGTAACGGTTATTAGGTTCGAAAGTGGAATTGATGAGCCGAGTTCAAATTCCGCTCTAGTTTGCTATATTCACTTTTTCGCTAATATATATTTGGGAGAGGTAGTTATTATAGAATTCTAGCTATAACTTACATATTAAGAAATACTGGGCTCCCGCACCTAGGTTGGCTTCCATTCTAGGAGAAGAACAACACAAGATCCTAAACCGCGTGGAAGACAACAGGAAATGAAAAGGAATCTGACCGTAGTCGGGTTCATAGTCATTGTGAAATCCATGATCCCCGTTTTGACATCTGAAAAAGGTCGGTTTATTGTGGGGCACCTTTTTCGTAAATTCAAGCCATTTTTAAAATTTGCCCGTCGTTTGCGCTGGTATCGACATTAAAACCGATAACCCGGTTTATATCTGCATAGTATACGTGAATCAAAAAGCATACGGTTTGAATTCAAAGATGTTCTTTCCTAGACTGATTTGTCATTTTAGGCTGAATCTATATCTGTCCTGCTATTTATCTTATAAGAGAAATAAAAAAGTAGTTCCATACATTTCCCAATTGTGGGTATAAGTGAATGAAATCAACCCGACTGGAATTCGAACTCCGATTTTTCATTCCAAGCCGCTATCCATTACATCACCGGCACATTTCTTCGGGAAACCAATCCTTTAACTTTCCCAAGAAATATTTGCAATTCATAGATAAAAAAAATCAAAAGAGTCTGCGAAGGGCCATAATCGCCTACGTCCTATAGCGACATAGCATCGGAAAAATACATTAAAGATTTTTTGATTTTTCTTGTTATCCGCTGACTTCTTCACTCCTCCATTGCTCCTGTACTTAGGGCAAATATATATATATATTTTTAATACATATTATTTTCTCTTAAATAAGGTTATCCATTAGGGAGACCCACAGGATCATCTTCATGTTACGAGTACGACATAATTCTTTCTCCTTTTTAAGAATTACAGCCATTGGGAGATTTTACACTCACGCTAGTGAGCAGGCTGTTAGAACTCTTAAATTTTCCTCGAAACATTACATTTTATACCAAAACTAAAGAGCTTCTCCTATTACAAAACCATCGGCGGCTTTCAAACAGTTTCGTCTTGCCATACACAAGACTGAATCCCAAACGAGAAATGATTTTCATACACTTTCCAACAGAAGTGGATGCTGAGATCGTCTACACGGGCCGATATTGTTAGCATAATCACGTTCAAACATCGACCATAGTGAGGTTTAAATCCGGGTCTCATGATGGGAAGGCGAAGCACCAGGCTACGAGCGCACGGGTATGGTGCGTTATTTAAAGGGTACAGGTTATTAAACGCTCGTTATTGGTTTTACCAAAACAATAACCCGCGTCTACCTGATAAAACTGACTTTGGAATTAGATACCTCACTCTGGTAGAAGTCTGTACGCTACTCTTGATGGAAGCTTACTTTATTAACATTTGTGCATGTTTTCGTGTATGTTTTTTTCAGATATTTCCGAAGTAAGTTGTGGGCATAGTGTAGAAACATTTTGGCATAGTTATGGATAATTCGTTAATGAAGAAAAAGGTTTTGAGAGTCACGTTCAAACTTGCATAATGGTTTGAAAAACGTGATTTTTTTTTTTCGGAAGTATTCACCTGAAACTGTATTTTATTTTTCTCTTCTTCTTTATATGGCGTGTACACTCAGCACGTAGATGATCATGGCTCTCCACAATTTTCTGTTATTCGTAGTGCTTAATAAATTTTGTCTATTATGTTATTGTCCTAATTTTTTCGAAATCCTTTTTTTTTTTTAAATTTCGAACTGCGAATAATTTGAAGGAACTAAAAGACGAATGATAAATCTTCAGAAATCACTTTTGCGTTTTAAAACAAAACTGTATTTCATGAAGACTTCTGCTGGGAAATCAGTTACAAAATATTGATAATACGTTGAGCTGATATAAGAAAAGTGATTGAATAAAAGAACCGGTGCCCAGGAGAATGATAAAACTGAAATATAGATAACAACGTACAGTAATGTAAAATTTCTGGTAAAAGTGTAGAATCCGGCAAAATGACAGCTAAATAAACTTAAAAAAAACACAAATTACCGTTAAAAGAAAATCATAATTCAAAAATTTACATCGTAAAAATATTCAAATTTTGAAATAACTGAACAAAAATTAGTGATTTTAAATTTTTTTAATTTATACTGAGTTTAAATCAACATAAGAACTTTGTTAATTTCACATTTTTGTTTAAAATGTCTCACAACTTTGTGAATTGAAGAAATCAATTTTATTTCTTCAAAATGCCAAGGAATCAGAGCTAAAGTGAGAGGCTTTATGATGTGAGGTTTTGAAGTTCCACAGAGTTCATTTTGTGAAGAACTCAACAGAATTGAAGTTCTACGGAGTTTTGTCATTTGAAGTGCTCAGTTTTCGGTCTGAATTGGAATTTCGGCCCAAACTGGAGTTCCACCCGGAATTGGACTTATAGCCCGAATCAGAGTTAAAGTGAGGTTTGGAAGTTCGAAAGAGTGAATTGAGGAATTCAAAGTTATTTCTTCAAAATTATCATTGCTGTTTACTAAACTGGAGCAGAGTCCCCGTTAGTTTTCATCTGGAGGCCCAATTAACTCTCTGCAGGAGTTAGACTAAAAGTCCACACGGAGTGCTGTTTTTAAGATAGTAATATTATATATTTGAAGTTCTGATAAAATTAAAATAGTCCGACAACGATCAATCGAACAGGTATAATATCTGTAGTTAAAAAAAGCCTCAAGGAACAAGAGATAGAAAAGATTTCCTAATTTAAGAACAGCGGCAATGGAAAACATGAATATTTAGTCAAAGAAATGTGGCATGCACCATTAATGATGTTCATTTAGTTCAAGTGACTGCTTTGAAAAATGCGTTTGAAATCGTACAATATATCGCATGCGGTACTTGCTTCTGAATGTACCAACTTGAACGTTTTTTTTTTAATATATTCTGATCAAAACATTTTAGCGCAAATTATAAGATTTATATTAAACCGTACTTCCTTAATAAAAATATCAAATAAGATTATTTGACGATGAAACATAAAATGCAGTAATCTCTTTTTGTTTTGACAATTTTATCAATTCTATCAGAATCACGCGTAATGTAATCATTAAGATTTTAAAATATCATGTATTTGCAGCCGTAACTTTTATTGGGTGTCTATGGCATAATAACCTGATGGCTCCCATTACTTTTCAATTTTGTTATGCATTCAATTTTCCTTCACCTAGTCTGGTTAACACCTAAGACTAAAGAACCGAGTCTTTCTTGCCCATAGCATGTCTTTCCTAAAGACACTTGTGCGACAGTGAACTCGACAAACCAGAATTTGAACTCGGCTCGCCGATTTTCATTTTCCGCGCCGATATCCGCTACACTACCTGCATATCATGCTGTCAGTGAATCAAATATTAAATCAGACGCGACGTTGACCAGAATAGGTTGGCGAAACGATATAAACCTTACTTTTGTGTTATCATTTGTCTCCGCAAAATGTATCATGACCATATGACCGCGTATTGAATAGAAGAAAATAATCCAATAATGAAACGCAATGACCTACAATAGAAAGCGCATCAGTTTTATTTTTGATTGGTATCACCTCATCCATGGCGGTAAAGCCACTAAAACACAAGGTCTTACAGGGTGTGGAAAAATTAGGAACAGAAACATTAATAATAAGGGGGAAAAGAAAAGTGTATCAGAAGGACAGAAGATAGCGATTGACAACGCATTTAAATTCTTCCAGATTAAAGTTGGCTGGAAAGTATGGAGCCTGAAGGAAGTTCCACAATCGAGAAGTGCGAGAAAAGAAACTGTTAGCATAGAACTTACGGCTCCATTTTTCCAACACAACTGTCAATTCATGAGATCTCGACACCAGTTTAGTACTGCGCTGAAATTCATAAAGTTTAGGTATCATAGCGAAGAGCTCATCCAAACAATTACCATAAAAGTATTTATAGAAAAAGGCATAGAGAGGCAGCCTTCCGGCAGTGGGTAAGTGATAGAAGCTAAGCCACCAGATCAGGACCAATATTATTGCTTTATGACGGCACTCGACTTTTATCATTCGTCTGGGTCACTTCGTGTTTTGGCAACTCGTAAGATTTTATTTGCTCGATAAAAGAAGCCAGGAAAATGAAGAAAAAATGTTCTGTTTGTTTTGTTGTTATTTTTGTTCTTTTTTTCCTTTTGTCTTATTTTATTTGAAATGAAAAGTCACCATTCTCATGGGTGGGGGAAGGGATGGTCACTATGGCATCTCTGAAGTCACCTCATTCAAAGTGACTTCGTCTTGCTTCTTGCCTCCCCTGCTTAACCTAACCAAACATCGCGCAGTTGGCTCTTGAAATGGAGACGTATTTTTGAAGTCAGCCACACACTTTTCACTAAATGACTATTGGTTCGAGGTTAGCAAGATTAAGCTGAAATTCTAAATATAAGTACTCAGAATCGCTTTTTTCCATGATGCAGTCTTGATGTATTTTTATTTTATTTTTTATGTTATTTTTATTTCTTTTTTTAATTTTCAGACTGGTTAGGTTAATTTGAAAATGTAAAAATGTTCGTCATATATCGGGTGTAATCTGCGTCACTTCGGGTTTTGTTAACGAGCGAGTAAAATAATTGCTCGACAATCGCATTTTGTTTTAATAGGAAGCAATGGAACTTAGTATAAGTTAAAACTTAAAAGACAACTCATCATTTTATTCTATTCTCTCGCCTTACTAATTCTGATCATCAAAAGAATTTTTAACAAAGATTCAGGGCCGGGTAAATCTTTCTCTCTCTTTCTTTCACACACACACACATATATATATATATATATATATATATATATATATATATATATATATATATGGTAAGTATTCCACAGTCGAAATGTCGGCGGCTAAACCAACTTCCCTCTCCAAGTTCCTCAGAGTGAGGCGGTTTGTTAGCGAGCCAGTAGGACAAAAAGCAAAACCTAACGAAGGGCGGAAGAACTGATTCAACGGCCAGCTAACTAGTGGTCGTGTCTCCATAAACCACCGAGAGAAAGCAACGGGAAACTACTCCACTATCAATCCCAAGATATATCATGACCAACGATACACACAATATGAAAACTAACGGCGTGAAAGGGGTTAAGTCTATGGGAAATAACTCCTTGCCGGGTAAGGACAGAAAAGCGCAACTCGTGTCACTAGCATAAACGGCGTAAATAGGATAACATTCCTCGGAACCTATCCCTCGCTCGAAAAGGAACGACATAAGCGGCAGGTGTCACCGGACCGTTATCTTACGGCTGCTCGCATCAAACAAAACAAAGCTCTTGGGACATCGAACGTTCGGACATTGAACAACTGTAGCCAGTTAGATAATGTAAAACAAGAGATGAGCAGGTTAAAAATCAACATCTTAGGTTTACGTGAAACCAGATGGCCAAGCAACAGAGATTTTGTCGACGAGCATAGGATTATTTATGCAGGCGGAGAGAAAAACGACAAAGAAGTAGGATTAATACTAGATAAAACATTTAAGAAATGCGTTCTGGGATACTAACGAAAGAATTCTAGTAGTCAAGTTGAAAGGAAAGCTTTTCAACATATATATCATAATAGTGTACGCACCGACAGCGCAAAGTAAGGAAGAAGAAATCGAATCTTTCTACTCCATGCTAGACAATGCCAAGGCTCTTTGCAAATCACAAGAAGTCATCATTATCATGGGAGGCCTAAACGCCAAATTAGGTAGTAAGAGGGTAGGGGATATAGCCGGAAAATTCGGGCTAGGAAGCCGCAATGAACTTGAAGAAAAATAGATCCAATGGTGAACGGCCAATGACCAGGTAATAGCCAACACATGGTTCCAAGAACATCCGAGACGATTATGGACATGGAGGATCCCAGGGTGAGAAACCAAAAGCCAAATTGACTACATAACTATCGACAAAAGATTCAGGAAGGCAATGGTTCAATGAAAACCTACCCAAGTGCCGACTGCGGAGGCGATCATCGCCCTGTTACATGTAAACTATGAGTGAAACTGCGGAAACTGAAGAAGCCTAACGCAGCACCTAAATTACAATACAACAAACTCCTGAGCGATCCGGACCTGGAAGAAAAATATACCGACAATGTGAAAATAAGATACGAGGGGCACAATGGAAACTCGAAATGGGACGTACGAAGAGACGCTTTAGTGATATTAGCAAACGATGTCATCCCAAAGGAGAATGGACGAAAAAAAACGAATGAATGACTGATGAAATTCTCGACATAATGCAAAGGAGACAGAAAACTCTCCCAAGCTACGTATCGGAATACAGAAGATTGCACAATGAAATAAGTACCAAATGCAGGCAAGCTAAAGAAGAGTGGCTAAACAAAAAAAAAATGTGCAGAAATAGAGAGAATGAGTACCACCAATAAAAGAGATATGCATAAAGAAATAAGGCAACATCAACAGGCTGCTTAAAATCAAAGGATGGAACACTCATATTTGAGAAGGAAAAATTCTTCAACGCTGGAGCGAGTGTATTGGAGACCAACCAGCAATTCCCAGAACTACCGACGGACCTGAAATTCTAAAAACCGAACTAGTAGCTGCACTGGCCAAATTGAAGAGAAACTGGCAGGACCAGACGGAATTGTAACGGAAATACTGACAGCCTTAGACGACTTTGGCATAAACAAGATCACAGAAATAATAAATGAAAACTACAACAGTAAAGACATACCGGAAGATATCAACAAATGTATTTTCATAGCACTACCTAAGAAACCAGGCGGAAACGAACGTAAAATCCATCGGGCAGTTAGTCTAATTTGCCACGTAACAAAACTCATCAACCTTGATTTATTTGGTAAAGATATTAGAATAATCAAGAACCTATACTGGCAGCAAACAGCATGCATTCGCATAGGGAATGAGTTCAGCGGATATACAAAATGTAAGGCAAGGATGTAAGGCAAGGATTTGTCTTTTCTCCAGACTTATTCAACTTATACAGTGAGACAATTCTGAGAGAATTAGAAATCCTACTGGAATTCAGCATTGGCGGCCACAATCTTAACAACATGAAATACGCAGATGACATAGTATTGAGCAGACACAGAAAAGAAATTACAAAACCTCCTACAGAAGTTAGCGAAGGAGAACGGGAAGGAACTAAACATAAACTACAAGAAGATAGAATGCATGGTTATCAGTAAAAGGATGACTGATTTGCAGGTCAGGGACACTAAAATCAAGCAGATGAGGAAGTTTAAATATTTGGGAAGTGTTTTGACGGAGGACGGTAAGTGCCAGGCAGAAATCCGTAGACGGATTGTGATGGCCAAGGACGCATTCTTAAAGCTGGGCAGTGCATTGCGAGACAGGAAGATTTGTTTGGTAACAAAGAAAAGAGGACTGAGTTCCTCCTTTACGTCAACGAATGTTGGACAGTTTCCTCAAAGATGAAGAAGAGACTCGAGGCAACGGAGATATAGTTCTACAGAAGGATAATGAGGATATGCAAGAAATCATAGCAATTCACAATCAAGAAAGAAAAGAAATTCGTAGCTTTATAAAAATGTAGTGATGTTTTTAGCAGATGTGTTTAACTGATGTGTTTTCCCCTTAATAACGCAAAATCCCCATACAACTTGCCTTGTCCTTTTCATTGTATGTTGATTTACTAACTGAATTAAATTCGTTTTCGTTCAATGAAGCCCATCACAGCAGGCACCATTTATATTATATCTACATAGATATATGGATTAGTGAAGTGGGATTTTGCCCAGCAAAGAGAGAAGAAAGGACATTGTTCAGACCTAAACGACTGAAATTAAGACTGTAGATTACTCAGCCATAACTCAACTGCCATATCCAGTGAAACTATTATACTTTTCTTTGTTAATTGACACATATTTTGAATTTATTATTTAATCTTTTCTTATTATGAGTTCAATAACGCGATTTATGCCAGTTTACTGGCAAAACGCGCATTGTTTGTTGCAAAACTCATATAAGCTATCAGTTGAAGAAGTACATTTTAAATTCAGTTACATTGATTAAGAACTACAACGAATATTTCCTTTTTTTAAGCGTGGAATTATACAGTTACTTGGAAACATTTTTTGTAAATCCACCCTACCCCCCCAAAAAAAAAACGAATTTACTTATTGCAAGCTATTATTATTATTGTGTGTGTGTCCCTATGTATGTGTCTGCATTCATATTCTATTGTGTTTGTCTATTTTCTCTTCAAACCGTTTGTAGATGAGTTCAGCCAACTTAGTGATAAGATAAAGCTTATAGAAATTTAAACACACAGAAAATACAAATGCTCACTATAATTACCCATATATCTGTTTTTTTTTTATCGTTTTGTTTTTCAAAAAATTCATTCAAAGACGACTGGGGCTGCGGGAACTGGTTTCTCATGGCACCGACGAAAATATTAACATATTTTTTTTTAAAAATCCGTTACATTTAAACTCTTTAGGGAAATGTTCTTGGATTTACAATGTAAATATGCTATCTGGTCCCTTTGTCTCTATCCTCTCTCTCTCTCTATATATATATATATATATATATATATATATATATGTGTGTGTGTGTGGTGTGATAAAATATAGTTTTATGGTGTGCTATATTTATGGATGAAAGCGCTCAATATCAGAAATAGAATGTAAGTAAATATAAAAGTGGACATTGAAGTCACACCCAGAGGCGATATTCTGTTTCATGCAAAACGCTATCGTCAATTTATATTATCTATTTATTTTTATTGTAATTAAAATGAACAAAAATAAGTAAAATAAATTAATCCGAACAAATAAACAAAGTAAATAATAAGCAAATTATCAAACCATGCACATAAATGCAAGAAAAGGTCGTAACATCCATCAATAAAAACACAAATTAGAAGGTTAACAAACAATGCTATAAATGACAAAATACTGCATTCGGATCTACAATTATTCCCACTCAATAGACCCTAGAATAATTTGAAACACAACTGTCACCGCCCACCAAAACAATCTTTAGAATAATACAATACAATACACTACCTACAATGCAATACAATATACTACCCACAATGCATCTCTGACCTGTATATATAAATAGCTGAGCAAAAAGCAACGCACATGGCCTGTCAATTGCGCTTAAGATGAAACAGGCTGTCGTCTCTGGGTGTTAACTTCAATGTTCACTCATATATATATATATATATATATAATACCCAAAGAGCCATAACCTATCTAACTACGTTTCATCTACCAGTACGTCTGGATAATTCTGAGTCAGAATTATCCTGATGATCCGGTAGGTGAAACCTATGTAGATAGGTTCTAGCTCTTTAAGTATTGTAATTTTGCTTTTCTTAGTATAATGTGCACTTTTACATATCAGGTAACTCTGTCCGTTTTTTTTTTTTATCTTTTTGATAGACATTGCGGTGCTGGTTGATTATTTTCAACCAGTACGGATGCAAGAAAAGACTAAAATAGTCTTTCCTTGCCTCATTATTTTTTTTTACACAGAGTTATATTATAGGTATATATATATATATGTGTGTGTGTGTGTATACATGCATGCATGTGTGTTGTACTGTGACGTGGTTGTAGGTAGCGTAGTAGGAACGCGTTCACACGTTTACATTTTGAAATGAGTTGTGGTCAAAAGAAAAGATCTCATCTCTAAAACCATACACGAAAACAAATTCCTGCTACGCCAGCCACTAAAACATCCCGACTCTAAGAATAAACTCCTAATGAACTCAAACAAACTAATAAACTTTATTTCAAATATAAATATCCGGAAAAAGTAAATAGTACTTTCTGACCACTCTGTACTTCCGCGCAAATATGTTACTCAATGAGTTTATTCATTCTATTTTCTTGAGAGGTTATTTGGAATTATACGCATTCTTTAGTAAATAATAATAATATATCTATCTTCTAATATATATGTATATTTTATATATACATATTTGTCTTGTCACCCGCACACAATATAATTTTCTAATTCACATGGTTGTCACAAGCTCCTACAGTTTGGAAGAGAGATAAAGGATTTAAGACTTTAGGACCACCCTGTATTTCAATGGCTGATGGCAGAACGTTCAAGACACTGAAAAGAGTGCCAAAACAAACATGTCCGGGTTACCTGGTAGAAGGAGTTTGATGTTGATAACAAATACCCAAAACCTTTAATGAAACCAGGAAAACATTATTGAAGATGCCTCTCGAAGCATTCGAAGAATTTATCTTAGGAATAATATATTATTATATCCTGAAAATTTCACCAATATCAGAAATAGTCGAAATGTCTTTATATGATCATCTACGGGACTGTCCGAAAGTATTGTCACCATTACATAATATAATTTTCTATTTCAGATGACTTACTCGGGTCTCTATTGTTTGGAAGAGAGGCTTCTTGCAAGTGTATAGACACATGATTTCATGCATTCTGGCAAGAGCATGGGAGATGCCCGATATGACTTTGCATTAGTGTATTCCTTGTTGTTCTATTGTTTCCATTACTTTTAGGTTGAGGCTGACAAAACTTTCGAACCACCCTGTATATTCACAAAGGCTATAGTAATATTTTCGGTAATGCTAACTTAGTAGATATCATTTGTTTCCGGTTCTCTGTAATGTTTCGTCAACTTTACCACAAATCTGCTCAAATGAGTCGTTTCGATGCACCATTAAGACAAGTGCCGAACAAACGCCTAATATAACTGCACCCTAAAGTAATAAACAGTAACAAAGATTATAACTTTGCCAATCTCCCTGTTCCATAGAAATATACTCTCCCGTTATTTCATTTCCCCATAGCGTGGACCTCATATTATATTGTCAAAAACATATTTCTCAAAGATAATCACAAGTCAGTTTATTTTCTTTTTCGTAAAGGTTTTGTATTGGATGGTGAACAAAACTGTTTAATATACAGAGGATTATGAATAGATAACGAGACGATACATGCTGTTTTCTTTGGGGGACAAAGTGATGGTCTTATGAGCCGAGAGGTGATTGCTGTTGCGATAAATTTTTAGCGTCGATATTTGCGTATATCTGAGTATAAGATTCCTCATAAAATTACACTGAAACTTAGTAGGTTTTTTTTTTCACAGCGTAACAAATGTGATAAGGTGCCGTGAGAGAAATGGCGCCGAAGCGGGTTTCATAGACTGGGCATTTATGAAGAACGGCTTCGGATATCTCTGTAAAATATTCGACAGACGATCTTATGCTCGTCTGTCGAATATTTTACAATGTAAGTTATTTCCTGATTTTATTCGGCATAAATTTGGGATTCGGAAGCGATAGTAAAGATTATTTATGTCTACTATGCAGGTTCGGAAGGCGAAAGATGGAGAAACGTTGGAAATGACGAAGAAGAAAAGTAAGTTTATGAATGAATGTCTTTCATCGCTCGGGCAATATTTAAATACATTTCGTTTCTTGAATGATAATGAATCAAATATGTTGAAAAGACCCCCTGAATGTCACATTAGTGCCTCCCTTCAAGTCATAAAAATTAATAATTTAATTCTGGAAGTTTGTCAATTCCTAAAAACATGAATTACAGGCGAATAACATTTGTCATTGACTTCTTCATATTTAAAAAATACGATAAAATAGATGGAAATTCAAGTACAGCAAATGATAAAATAATGCATTAAAAGTCGTCATGGATTGGTTACGTTAATGATAATATAAACAGCTCTTTAAAAAAAAAAAAAATTCATTGACCTAGTAACCAGTGCTACCATTGGTCGAAATTTTTAAAATCTTTCTCTTAAAACATTTTTTCAAGAAAATACGTTTAAAGAACCCAAAAAGCCTGTTAGCTCTTTCCATTATTAAAGAAGACCTTCCAATCTTTTGTTTGAAGAGTTGAAAATTGCCAATATGTTTATTATATCATTATTTTACCTTCGAGTTAATTGTGATATTCATTTTAGTTGTTGCTGATGTTGAAAGTCCTCAAATGATGCTTTCTGTTATTTAGAACAGTATGCCTGTGATGTTGTAGCCCTAGTCTACAAGGTTCGAAGGAGAACGGTCTTCGCTAAGACCTTCAATGATCATTTGCTCGAAGTTATTTCCAACTATTCTGAGAAAGCGATTGTAACCGTTGAAGAAGATATTTGGGAACAAATTTCTGCCAAGCATAATATCTTTGGAAAACATTGATCTGAACTATTTAAACATAATGCCAGGTTTTATCTTAATGTTTGGTTTAATTTTAAGGAAAGGTTTTTTCTTTACGCCTGTTTTGGATTAGTCTGAAGAAGTTTCCTATACATCGATAATCTATCTATCTATCTTCATACACACATACAAACACACATATGTATGGTAGTTTCATTTCAGTAAATTATTTATTGTTCTAAATTTGAGTTTGAATTTCACATATCTATTTTTCTCAGATATAATTACTTATTTTAATCTATTCACTATTTTAATCTATCTATTGTATACTTAATTCGTTTCGAAATTCCAGTATTCGAAATAAAGTTTATTCATTTCATTTTATGTGCTATTAATATTTTGTAGCTTGTTGTACTGTGATGTGGTCGTAGGTAACAGGCTAGGAATTTACTTTCATGTATATATTTTGAAATGAGCGCTGTTAAAAAAATTATAGAACAAAACAAGTGAAATCGGATTATGTCAATTAGAACTACATCAACACTCTAAACAATAAACAACGAATGACCAATAAATTCAAACTAATAAATAATGTATATATATATATATATATAATGTCGATTGGAATTCATATATATATATATATATATATATATAGTGTTTGGAGCAGCATATCATCATTCAAACATATATTGTTAGATATAACAGACAACGAATGTCTATTATGTTTGATCATGAGTCGTTTTAAACTTCGTATAGCTGCTTTAATTTGGGGAGAAATTAAAAAAATATTGTTTAACATTTGGATATTTTTTCTATTACGCTGTTCGTTGATGTTACCTTTCGGCTCATATGAGCCATCTTCAGAGTGGTTATGTGAACATTTAAACAAATATATTCCCCATCAAAGATGATATGCTGGCATAATAGATTGCTATGCGACGTTAACGGTCGCGGAATAGCAGGCACAGGTCGTAAATTGATGATGCCTTTCTATGACGTCGTACCACGTGAGAGAATGAAATATTAACAACGTCATAGAACCGCACCAAGAATATACGACCTGCGTCAACTATTCCGCGACCGTTAACGTCGCATAGCAATTGTCTTTCCTTTGCTATTTTCTTCTTCATTTATAGGTGTGCCTTCAATTTTTTCAAGTAACGCATCTTCCCCATCCACGTCAGTACGTGTTGCCCCGACGTTTTTTTTTTATTTTAATTTTGCATTTTTTTTAAATATATTTCCTATATTTGTTCCGAGATAGAATTAAATTCTATGAATGTTTAGTTGTATTGTGTCCGTGTGTGTTGATTGAGAGTTTTTTTTTTTTTTTTTTTTTAGCGGCACATCAACTCATATTTAATGTCAAAACTTAATTATCTTGGGAGAATTAGTTATTTCTTTTACAAAAATGTAGTTTGTGTAATATATTTTTTTTTTTTATTACTATGAAAATGTAGTGCTGGTATTTTTACTATCAAAATATATTTTTATATTTTCATAATGTTTTGAGCTCAGTTTGGAGGTTAACTATTTGCCCATAACTGAGTCCCTAACAGATGCTACCACCCTGGGTTAGCAACAACAGAAACTAAGAGGTGGTTGTACAAGTTTCAATAAAGACAACTAACAAAGTACTGCAATTAAGCATTTTATTCAGTTTTCCATCAACTGAACAAAAAGCTTAACTGCAGTACCTTGTCAGCCATCATTAATGAAACTTGTCTGTATTTGTGTGTGTGTGTATATATATGTGTGTGTGTGTGTGTGTATGTAGGTTGAAGCTCTGAGTAGCGGATTTTAATATTATTGTATTTATAACATTATAATATATTATATTTGTCTCTGTTGATTTTGGCATTGAGCTCTCGGTTTATTTTATATTTTAATCTTTTACCTTATTTTAAGCTTTAGCTTCCATTCTTACTATCTGTATCCCACACTCGTCAAAACCTCCTGATCAGAGGCCTTGCTGCCGGGTGTAGTTTATCGTCATACCCAGGACGGAGAGTTAGTTAAAGATAGATTGACAGATAAATATGAAAAGTGTGGTATAGTGATTATCATTCAAACCTTTCAAATTATTTATGTTGTAGTAAGTTCCAGCCTCATTTGGAAGCCATGTTACCCTTGTCTGCAAGTTCATTAATTTTCCTACGCTGTGGCTGAAATAGTTGCGTATTGCCTTCTGGTGCCAGTTGTTGCCATTTTTGCTTACGTAAAACACCAGAAATTCGAATGCAGATTTTCTAGTAAGGCATTCACTTATGCCCAAACATCACATTTGAAATGATCCTCCTCCTCTTTGATCTTGTGCAATATTAGACCAAGTTAGTAATTAACATTATCAGATTAAGATGCATATGAATACTGCAACTGTTTGATCGATGAGGTCGTTGTATATTTCCCGCTAATGCCTGAATTTCAAATTAGGCTACTATAGATTGGATAGCTTTCCCTTTCAGTAAGACTGACGAAGCATAAACCTAATTCCTCCATATACATCTATTTTGAACCTGTGCCGTACAAAATTAAACTGAGTAAATATCAAGATCGACATGAACTCATTGATATATATAGAAAGTTTAGATAGATAGATAGCGCTTAAAGCAGGTTTAATAACTGTATATTAAATGTTAAAATCAGAATAACAAAAATCCGCTATTCTGTTTCAAAGATTTTTCTTTATTCGTGTGTACGTTTGAACGAGAAAATATACTCAAGTAAGAGACGATGTTTCCCTATTTATTTCGTCAAATGAAGGAAGAAAGTTCACGCTTATATATTCTTTATTAAATCCTCATCCCTGATTGAGAAACGTGTACGAAGTTAGTCACATAATTCAGCGTGGTATGGTGTCTTTCTTTAATCACTTCATCTTGCTGATAATGAACAAGGATTCTTTGATAACTTCATCCATGACACTTTCTGATTATAACGAAGATATAAAAATGGCGTTGAAGTGCGTTTTTTTTTTTTTTTGCCACCGTGTTTCGAAAACATTTAGCAATGGTCTATAATGTATAATTGTGCATTTCTAGTTTACTAACACCTACTGCGTGTTGATCTCTAACAGAAAGATGACAAATTCATAAAAAATAACTTATTTTCGGCTGAAGTTTGTGAAGGCGAATAAGTATTTACAAATTCTAATATAAGTTGTTTTAATTAATGCTTTATAAACGATAAATACTTTTAGAACAAACTGACTAAATCATATTAGATTTCGTTTTATTACAAAACAAGATATGGGTGTTAGCAAAAGAAAGAACTCGAGATGCAAATTTCGTACTGAAAACACCAAAATCAAGCAAGTATGAAAATTTTAATATCTAGGAAGTGTTTCGGCAGAAGACAGAAAATGTGACGCCGAAATCCGAAGGAGCGTTCAAGTAGGAAATGTGTCTTCCAAAAGCTAAGCAAAGTATTAAGAAACAATGAAATTTCGTTATAAACAACAAAAAGAGTGCAGAACTGTTATGTAATATCCATCCTCTTATAAAGAAGTGAATATTGGGAAATACCCTCACAGATGAAGAAGAGGCAACAGAAATCTGGTTCTTCAGAAAGAAGCTGAGAATACTATGGGCAGAACATGGGAGCAACGAGGAAGGTTTAGAGAATACGGAAGCATAAATGGCGCTTATACTTAGAAACAGACAGATGAAATTGCCCAATGATGGGAGAGACCTTTTACAATTTGACACTGACAGGACATGGTGTAGGTAAGAGAGACAGAAGAAAGGAAGGTAAACTATTGAGGATGCTTTTGTTTATTAGACATTAAATTAACATCATTTAGCAACCTAAATAATTTACACTGAATTTCAGTTAGCCTGAAGTTTATCCATGAGCGTTCTTGAATTAAAACTTTCTTCTTTTACTTCTATGTAGAAATAACTGATTCAAAATAAAATCATTACATTTACCTTGGTAAAGCATATAAGAGAACGATACGCATCTTCTAAGTAAAGTTTTTCTTTCGTCTTTATTCGTGTTCACTTTTCGATCATGAGATCTGGCTTCGAATCTCATTATTGTAAATTTCTCGGGAAGGTGGTTCTTGATACTACCAGTCTGTGTGTGGGGGGGAGGGGTTGGCAATCCCACCGTCTCCGAAGAGACAATGCAAAAGTTGACCCAGGCCTTCTGAGTGAAATTGAGTAAACGGAACTGTTTGTCAGTGGTTGTGCTAGCACGAAATAACAAGTCATCACGTTAGAAGTAAAAAACGATATGTGGTGTGTGTGTGCGTATTTATATGTACACACACACACACACATACAGGGTGCGATGGTTAAATTGTCGCAGTTTTATATTTTTTAAATTTCACCCATTCGCGTTGTTCGTTTTTGATTTCGTATAGTAAGATCAGTTGGGCACCGTCCGTGAGAAAACAAAAGCACCATTATGCAAATCACTCCACCAGAAATTTGGAAACGGCATGCTGTACTGCTTGGCATTCTCGCCGGAAACTCCAATATGAACATTTCAGAGTGTTTGGGTATCAATCTGAGGACAGTGCAAAAAAAGAGTTGGATGATATATCCAGTCAACATCATGGTCTTTTTATTAATGATGGGTCCCCCCCCCACTTAGCTACGCCACTGACTGTTGCTATCCTCTAGTGTTTCTAGAATTTTTATTTTTATACTATGTTCTGTCCATGATCACTATAGAGCTGCCTTTATCTGCTTCTTTTATAATTATGTTATTATTTTTCGGATGCTCTCTAAGGCTAGTCTTTGTATGTAAGGTTGTCGACTGGTTTGGATTTTTCTCATAGGTCCAGGTTCCAGAGTTTTTCAAAAAATATCTTTAGTTCATTGGTATTATTATTTTTATTTGTGTTATATATATATAAACAGGGAAAAATAAAAGGGGAAAGTGATAGCAACTATTACATCATGCGGAATCAAAATAGAACGTGGACAAGGCAAACATTATTGATATTGTTTGTACAACTCTGAATATTATGTTTGCCTTACTTCAAGATCTCTCAATGCCCACAATATTGTTTTCTTATCGCTTTTGTTTTCTTCGGAACATTTCTTATTAAAATACTGGAGCTGCTCATTGTCACACGATAGTTTATAGAAATCTCTCTGCGAGTTTAAATAGCATTTAAATTATACGTAAATACAAGTATCTATACGATTTTATACATAAACGAACGGAGGATGAAAGCACACGATTCGATCAATAAGATAAACTGTTCAAAAATTCTACCGTTTGCTCAGATGTGACGGGTGGGTCAGGGCGAGTAATTTTCTGTAAGCCGAGTATATATTCCGACGTATTCATATATGAACGTCATTGCGTCAAGAACACAATGACATAATAATAAAGATTTTCTGCCTGAATTTTTCTTGCAGTTTTATAGACAAATTTAAATTTGTTCATCTTGCCGTCAGTAAATGATTCATCGATTGAATTTCTTTCTTTAAAGTTTATTAACCCTTTGAAGTTTATTTAAAGGCGGATAATATTCTGGATTGTTATCTTTTAGCTTTTTTTATCACAACATTTCCGCTGTTTTTGCCCTGCGGCTTTTTTTAGGTGTCTGTTGGTCAGGTTGACTATCAGAGAATTATGAACTGAAACCTCTAGTGAATCAACGGGAGTAGATTTTTCTTGTTTTTTTATTATTTCTCAGTTATTACTAGTCATGTTTTAGCTGGGTTTAAGTGTTTATTAACCAGTCCAGGTATTGAACACGCAATTTCAATATCACAGTATTCACGAATTAACTCTTTAATCTACTAAGATGACTGTTACCCGAGTTGAGAAAGAACCGAAAATGGCCGCTAGTTAAAACAACCGAAATGACAAAAACAGAGAAGGTAAATAATTTAAATAATTACATTAAACCTTATTTTCATGTCGGAATACCTATTGATGTTTATCCGGAACAATAAATTTCTTAATAGATTTACTTTTAATTAGGATAATCCCAGGTGCATATTTCTCCCCTCCACGTTGACAACAAATTTAACAGCATGTAGTATTTACAAATCTGGTGTTATTGAGTCTAAAGTTGAATGCATGTTTAAAAACAATAGAAGGGTAGAAAAGGTGGGAATGGAATGAGAAATTTCACAACGCTTAACAATGGTTATTTTTTATCCGATTTACGAAAAAGAGTTTAATGAATTGCAAAGAGCACATGCGAATCTCTGTTCAGTATGTATTTATTTAAAAACAAAGAGATAAAAAAAGGAGAAAAATCTTTCATGTATGAAAGCATTTACAAAATATCAATAAACACGTTAGGGAGATAAAATCGATAACACAAATATATTTCATTAAGCATGAACATTATTTCACCGAGGAGAGGATAGTGGCAACATACATTCTAGAATAGAAGTCTAAATTAATAAACACCCGTGCCCAATAAAATAGAGTTTTTTGTTTGCGTGTAAAATAATACTGAAAAGAATATCGTCAATACACTAAGAAAGACTAAGATAAAAAATAGAAAAAAAAAAAGGGACAGAAAATTTAAAAAAAAAAAAAGATTTTAAAAAAAAAGAAAAACGATTAAAGAAAAAAAAATTAAATTTTAAAAAAAAAATTTTTTTAAAAAATTGGGTTTTTTCCAAAACAAAAAAACCTT
>CAHIKZ030004393.1:0-33525 GCA_903632075.3 Acanthosepion pharaonis
TTTACAGACATTTTATTTATATCTGAATTTTTTATATAATTCTATCAATAAAAACATTATTTAGTCTGAAGAAGTTCTTTTGAAGGACAAAATGCATTACATAGGTTTTTTTTTTTTATTTTGTCATTTGATTTCCAGGCTTTAATCTAATATATAAAATTTATATATTATGTTCTCCCATAAGGAGTAATCATTGTTTACTTTCAGACTAATGTCCTCATAACAAAGATGAGAATGTTAGTCCAAATGTAAATAATTAAAAAGATTCTTCTAATTGTGGATATATCTCTTGCTTGCTTACCTCTAAGCCAGACATTCAGATCAGGGCAAGATTCACTTGTTGCTTTTAGAGCATGAAAAAAGTAAATCCTTTGATTCCTGTTTAGGATTGGGTTTCCAGTTCTTTCTAAAGTCTGCTTCAGTTCTGTACTAACGTCTGCACCTAAACTCTGAAATTTTATTCACTATTTACTTCTTTTTCTTTTTTTTTTTTTTTTTCCTCCACCAATAATAGATAGGTTTGCCTATCATCCAGTTTGCACTCCTCTGTGGTCCTTTTGAACAGGAGGTTTATCCCTTGTTTCCTGTTTAGGATTGGGTTTCTAGTTCCTTCTAAAGTCTGCTTCAGCTCTATACATCCAATGCTTGTACTTTCTTATTTTTGTAAAAAAAATTTTAACCATTAATTATCTGCTTACTCTTCTTAATTTCTGTTTTGTCTTTAACAAAAAGTTTTATTATTATTATTTTTTTTGTTTGTTTGTTGAAAACTCTCTATTGTATATCATATGTAACCTGACACATTTCTGCCTATTTGTATTGTAGAATTTGACATTTAAATCTTCTGGAATTACACATCCTGTAAACATTAAGTTTGTATATTACGGCACTAGAGCCACTGGTGATAAAAGTGGAGCATACCTGTTTCTGCCTGATGGTATTGCACAGGTGAGAATTTTTTTTTTTTTTTTATCTTTGTAGCCTACCTCTTTGCTTTCAGGTGTTGATATTTGTGTGAGATTATACCTATATATATAATATGCCACACATGCACACACATATGTATGTTTTTTTGTGTGTGCAAAATAATGATGACCCACCTGCCCAAATTCAAGTTATATTTGTTTTAGAAAAAAAAAAAAAGAACTTTAATTAAATAAAAATTATGATAGTCAGCCATTAGTTATGGGCAACCTTAGTCATGTTGAATATTTGTTTTATGAGTTTATATTTTATTTAAATTGATTTTCGAAAAAATATGGCTCATTATAGTTGTTGCTTTAATAAAACTTAATTTAAAATTATTTACTTTTTCATGTTGGTAACAAACTAAAAAAACTATGAAGTTTATTATTTTTCATAAATGCCTGAAAAATATCAATAAATTGTCAAGAGATCCAATGAATGTCATGTTTTTTTTGCTTTAACAAAAATTAATTTAAAACTTAGTTTTGCAGCAAACAAATTTTCCTAAATTTGTGAAACAGTGGCCAAGAATGATATGAATTTTTTTTTTTTTTTTAACGGAGATATGTTGGGGGATTTAATCTTTATGGAAATGTAAAAATCAGAGTCTCAAAAAAAAAAAAATTTTTTTTTCAGTAAAATTTAGTCATACAAATCTTCTTTGTGTGTGTTGGAGAGGTGGGATATAAAAACAAAAATCTTATTTTAATAAGAGAACCTATTCATTAGGAAAGTCATTAATTAATTGAATAAGTATTGAAAAAAAAATATTTTTCTTGGGTGGAGCATGGTCCCCAGATTGGAAAACTTGAAACTAGGGGTGGGGGTGGTCATAGTTTAAGAGTGGGGCAGAGAGCCTTATGCTGACCTGGCCTGAACTAATTCAAAATATTTTGTTTGAAATTTGTTTTTGTAAAGTAAAAAAAAAAAACAAATTTTAATTTTTGGTTTTAAAATCTGCAATAATGAATGAATGAATAAAAAGTTAAAATGATTACACATAAAAAGAAATATGGAAATAAATTCAAGAGAATAGAAAAATTAAAAATACATATAGCATTTCAAAATTATCAGCAGAATTAAAAAGTAAAAATGAACAAGAATAATAATTATTCTCGTTCGTTTTACTTTTTAATTATGCTGATAATTTCGAAACACTTACATGGCTAAAAATGGGTTCTAATGCAATTATGTATTTTTAATCTTAAAATATCTTCACAAATACAATGATAAATTTTTTTTTTTTTTTTTTTTGCAAAAAGGGGGGTTGGATGACACTGAGTGTGTGTGTGTATATATATATATATATATATATATGTATTTATTTTGTCGTTAATTATTGTATGTTACGATTTGGAGCATATTTTGTGGAATTTGGTAATAGCTTGAGAAAAAAAAATCTGATGATACGTTGCTTTTAGTAGGATGACAAATAAGCAGACTCTGAAATTACAGATTGAATCTACAGACTGTCAAGGATTACTCAGACCTTCCAAAGTTTACACAAAAAAAAAATATTGTGCTTTGGAAATTTTTGCAGTAAACATGATTTTCTTTGCAAATATGTAACATTTATGAGAATAATGTCTGGATATCTTTCCTTAGATGTTTCTAAATTGTACACTATTTGACTGTTAATGTTAACAATAAACTATTTTAAATTACAAAATTGTACTTAGATTAAACAAATATTACTTACAATATATTTCTTCTTGCCATCAATTTTGACAGCATGAGTACACTAGTTTTATGATAACATTCAAAATGTACCAACGAAAAACAAAAGTAAATCATTAACTTGTAGCAGGAGGGGGCATTTTGTAATGGATGAGATTGCTGTCTTTCAAAAAAGTGAATTAAGCACGTGGATGATTTTTATACTTTTATGTAAAAAAAACAACTTCTAAAGAAGTGTTTATTAAGCTGACAGATTTTATTAAACATTATTTTTAGTGGATACCCATATTTGAGTAGATGCTCTGTTTATTTATTAAATAGTATATTTATTAATATTTGTCTACCGGCCTGAATATTCAAGAAATCTTATTAAAGATCTCAGGCAAGATTCAAAACTGCACTCTATGGCTGAGATGGTCTAAAGTATATCATATCTAATTGTTTTTTTTTCTGCTTAGGGGCATACAGGTTTGGATCTTACATCAAACTTCTATAGGCTGGAACTACAAGATAACAAGCAAAAAGCTTTTCCAAATAATATAAATTACATCACTTGAAGACTTCCAACAGCAGCAACAACAAAAACGAGTAGCATGTATAACTAGAAGAGAAAATAATTATACAGTGTATGGCAGAAATACTTCCCACATATACCTTCTAGAAACAACTCCCATTTAATTGTAAGACATTAGCTACAGGGCTTACAGCCACATCACGATGAAACACTAGTTTCCATATGATCACTGAAGTTAAGCAACATCGAGCCTGGTCAATAATTTGATAGGTAACCACTTGAGAATACCAGGTGCTATGAGCTTGGATGTGCGAGTGGGGTAATGGATAATGGCTCGGAATTGTTAATCAGAGAGCTGAGTTCAAATTCCAGTCAGTTTTGTCATATTCCCTTACAAGCAAGTATCCTTGGGAAAGGTATGAACACACCTCTTCTCCCCCCCCCAGCTATAGGTTAATTAGTAAGACTTATATGGCTAAACCATTATCTCCCCAAAAATTCTTACAATCTAAAAAATATTTTCTGGTTTTAAATAACCTGCAAAGGGTTAATAAGTCATAGAAAATGAATCAATGTATCAGTTAGCTATATGGTAATGGTAAGACATTATCTAGATGAAGACGCTATTGCAACTTGCATAAGTTCACTAGCACCACACAGCAAATAGTTTAAAATGTGGGAGGTATTTCTGCTGCACCCTGTATAATCAAATTGTTAACTTTCCACACTAAAAAAAAAAAAAAAAAAATTTTTGGAAGGAAACTTCTATCAATATTAGAAAGAGTTGTAACAGTGGACCTGAGAAGTTTAATTTCTTGAAAAGAAAAAATGTTTTAAGAAAAGGATTTTATAGATGTCAACCAATAGTAATACTGTTTGGTCAATGATGCCAAATTCTTCATGTGCAGAAATGGCTAATTTTACCATTCCCATTAATCAATGTATTCCTCAGAAAGTTTGAACACATGGCCTGTGGATCAACATCACAGGCTTATTAGTTAATAGCAACATCATGTATGCTTCCACATCAGTAGACTTAGAAAAACTTTTAAAAAACTATATTATCTTTTAAACTAAAAACTATTTGTAGCCGTTGCTTATAGGAAGAAAAGAGCCTTTTCAATGTTTTTATTGAATCAATTTTAAGGTCTGCTGCTAGGAAAGTTGGTTCACTGTGTCATGCTAGAATCTTTTTCATCATAATTCATCTTGCATATTTATAAATCCACCATTCATCCATGATTTTAATATTACTGCCACATTTGGTCTGGTGCTCCTACTGTATGTCTCAAGATTCTTCATAAAATCCAAAGAAGGGTCTGTAATATTGTGACGAAAGACATTACTTACCTCAGAATTCAAAACGAGTGCGAACGTGTCTTGTCTGCAAAGTGATGACAAAAAGAAATATGACCATTGAAGACAATTTATGTGCACTAATCTCGTCCAAAATGAGATGATATTTGCACACATGAAAATTTTGGCTGTTTTGGAATAGCATAAAAAGCAGGGAGTCATTTGGCGTGTGTAATAGAGTTGGACGTACGGATTGACAGACACACAAAGAGGAAGGTGAAGTAGGCGCGACTGAGTTGATGTCTGTTTCACAACTGCCCAGTGTAATGGCTGAGAAAGGGAGTCACGCAATCCATTTCCTTGAGGCGACTGAAGAAAAAAAAATAGCTGGCCTGCCGGCAAGCAACGCACTGCACTTTTTGACCCCCTCCCTTCATCATCATTTTTTTTTTTTTTTTATCTTTCTCCTACAAATATTAGCAGTCCTGACCTGGCATCTTAATTTTGGTTACTTTCCCATTGCTGTGACATGGTTTCTTTGCCTCTTCTATAAATATTTTCATGGCAATTGTTCTAATGAGCTTTCCTTCTTGGTACTTCAACCATATGAATTTAATATTGGACTGGCAATTCAGTCACATTGTTTTACTGTTGAAATAGCAAAATGTGACTAAGTTCTATTCTATTATGGAACACTTTTCCAGCTCCTTGCTTTCCTGTCACCTATGATCTTCAAAAATTTAAATGCAATATCAGTCATCATCTTCCTGCTGAACCCTGTTCTTTTATTTCTTTTTCTTCTCACTGACATTTTCTTAATTTTCACTCTCAGTAATCCCTTGTGCCTCAGTGGCATTATCACCTTGCGATTATTTAAAAAAAAAAAAAAAATATTTATCTGCACTTTTCCCTTGTAGACATTGTTGCAAATATTCTTTCTGTATGGAAGCATTCTTGTGAATTAAAATCATAACCCATAAAGCAATTTGAAATATGTACTTTTATCCTATTTGATTTGTTCTTTTACTTGCAGGAAGTGATTGTAGCAAGTCCATTCATCCGTATAACAAAAGGACCAATTGTTTCAGAAGTGACAGTTTTCTTGGAAGATATTGAACATGTTGTTCGCTTGCATAATTCTCCAGGTTAGTCAGGTCCTCATGTTAACTTGATTTGAATGTTTCATTCTATCAGTGTCAATGAAAAATATTTCAATAAATTGTTTTAAGATTTATTGTTTTATTGTCATACACAGGCTGCAGCAGCTTGGAAATTCATTTAAGTGATGACTTTTTGAGAAAGTTGATTTTCTTAAATAAAAATTGAAGGTATGTCTTTTTGCAGCAAGAGAAAACTTTTGGAGAAAATAACTTGAAAAAGAAACTATTACATTGATCGATGCATAAAATGTCAAACTTTTTCTTTCAGGAACTGATGGGGTTTCTCTTGACATTTACAATATTGTGGATATCCGTAAAAGATCAAATCGAGAATTTGCTATGAGAATATATACAGATATTAAGAGTGAGGATAACTCCTTTTATACAGATTTGAATGGTTTTCAAGTAAGTAAATATTTTTTCTTTTCTTTTTTTTTTCTTTTTCTTTAGTCAAAGAAATTAGTTTAAGAAATTAAATTAAGATTCAGTTATGTTATTAACATTATTAAAATTTCACACTCCAGTGTCAGCTTGGTCTTTCTTCATTTCAGGTTAGTTAATTTATAAATATTAAATGTGTACATATTTGACAGATAAAAAAAAGAGGATGTTTTTTCTTTTTGTTAATTTTTTTAGCTAATTTATCATTTTTCAAACTTACCTGTATTAATTATATCATTGATCTGGTGCTAAAAAGGTGTAAGTGTATTTTTTGCGAGATGAGAAAAAAATTTTGAAAAAGCTTAACTGAACATACATCCTTTTCATGTAATACAAAGTTTTTGAAAATTGGGGTCTAACTTTACAAGAAATTTTTTTTATCAGAATATTGTCCATGTTATTTTTATACTGACCGGTTTGCTCATTTCAAAAGTGAAAAATCATGCAAAAAAGGAATATGCCAACTTATGTCCTTTTCATAATCAAACCAACAATATCAGCAGAATTTATGTTACACAGATAAAAGAATAAGATTGTATAAAAAATTATCATCCCTAGACAGGAAGAGATTTAATTTTTTAAATTTTATATTGAATACATTTAACTCGTTTACTTACTTTTACACTAGTTGCATAAGAAAAGAATATTTAATGTGACTCATCAAATAAGAAAATGGATAAAAATTCTCATTTTTAACAAGTTTGAAACCTTTTCTTTAAACCATTTTTCAGATGCAAAATATTTAACAAATAGATTTTTTTTTTTAATAAAATCCTTTGCCGAGTCAGGATTTATTATCTGCTTGCTTTCAATTTCAGATGCAACGTAGGAAGACCTATGCAAAATTACCTCTGCAGGCTAACTATTTTCCAATGCCAACAGCCATGTTTGTTGAGAATAATTCAAGACGCTTTAATATTTTATCAGGTCAATCACTTGGAGCAGCCTATTTGAAGCCAGGTAAGTTCTTAAAAACACGGGTGGGTGGGGGTGGTGAAAAATAACATTGCTATGAACCTTATTCTCAAGCAGCAAAAAAAATTTTTTCATGTGTCTAACTTAATAATTTTGTTACTTGCACAAATCTAGGAGAACTGGAGGTAATGCTTGACCGACGATTGAATCAAGATGACAATCGAGGCCTTGCTCAAGGAGTGCTTGACAATAAACGAACACCTAATCGATTCCGTTTACTTCTGGAAACTAGAAAGCCATCAGCAGCTGTAAGTAAATATTGAATGGCTATTCCATTTTTATTCAGAAATGTTTGTAAGCAAGTCAGAACCGCCAAGTAAGAGTGCCACTTTAGAATCGAATTTATTCACTGCTCTAGATAACATCCTTAAAATATTTGACAATATCCAAGTACTTTTCTTTTTATGGGCATGTATTGTAAATCTTCTACTTGGTAGTGAATGCTGGACAATTTCCTCACAGATGAAGAAGTAATTTATTCTACAAAGATGTGGTTCTACAGATAAATGGTAAGAATACCATGAACAGAACATTTGAGCAACAAGGAAGTTTTAAGGGAAAGAAAAGAACTATGAGAAACTTAGACTTAAGATCAGAAAGAGTTGAAATTCCTAGGACACATAATGAGGAAAGAGGGCCTAAAAAATTTAACACTCACAGGAAATACTGAAAATACGATAAGGGGGTGAATAAGTAATATAACAGGAAGTAGTAGTAAAGGGTTGAACATTACTTAGAGGAAAATGTGGAGAGCCATGATTGCTAATATCCTGAAAGGACTTGGAACATAAAAGATAGTAATAATTTGATTGTAAATAATTTCCACTTTTGTATGTAATTGTTAACTACAAGAAAGTTTTGGTAATTTTATTTTATTTTTTTTTTTCCAGTTGGACAAATCGATTGAAGTAAAACATTTGTCACTGCAAACACATCTTGCATCACTGCATCTGATTCATCCTTTTTATATTGCCCCCAAAAATAGCTTGAGTCATGATCAGGAGTTACTACCTGTGTTTTCTGGTCTGAATTCTGAACTTAGCTGTGATGTACACTTGCTCAACCTAAGAACCTTACAGAACAAAGATGATGACCCGAAACTTAAGTTTGTTCCTCGAAACAGTGCTGCCCTCATCTTGCATCGATTCTCTTTTGACTGTGATTTCCCAAATCGTGGACTCCTTTGCAGTGTTGGGGACGGAAAAGTAAGAACATTATTGTCTCTTTCAATTGTTTGTTGATTTCTGAGGGTGGGGGATGGAGGGGTAATGCTTTTGGAGGAAAGATTTCAGTAGCTTTTTAATTTAATTTGTTTTTCTCGAGTTCAATGTGGCTTTTTATTTCCCTTTTGAAGATAAAATAATTAGAACTACCAAAAAGTCTTAAAATAATAAAAATTGATGTTGAAAATCAATTCCTTGTTAGTAAAGGTGACAATTTATCTGTTCAATTTAGAAGAAAGATTTTTTTATTAAACTGTTTCTTCTAAATTTGATTATCAACTTAAATTCAAATGTTTCTTCTCACAAGTCACTTTTTCTTGTCATCAAACATCAAATCAGTTCATCCACTCAATTTTCTGTTTTGAGTCTTATTTTTTTGTTTTATAAATTATGAATATGTAATATGGCAATCCTGCGATTACAGATTTATTCTTGATCTGAAATGTAAATGGATAACAATATTATTTGTTCAGTTCCAAATCATTTTTATGAATCATACTTATTATAAAACCCAGGTTGTGTGTGTGTCTGTTCGTTTATATATTGGATCGGATTTCCTACATTTTTCAACCGATTTCAACAAAACTTCACAGGACTATGTAAAATTACCTTGTGGTGGTTCTGACAGCGCCAAAAATTGGAAAAACAATTGTTTTTGCATGAAATCAATTTGAAAACACTATTAAGAGGCATCACTGTCACGTGAATGAAAGGGGGACAGCTCATATCGAGTTATACTTATTATAAAACCCAGGTTTTTGTGTGTGTGTGTTCGTTTATATATGGGATCGGATTTCCTACATTTTTCAACCAATTTCAACAAAACATCACTTTTTTTTGGCAGGTAGTGTTTCTTATTGTCTTGCACATTTTTTTCTTTATTTTTACATTCAGAATGCTTTAAAAATTCCATTTACAAGACAATTGTTTATAATAAAATTCTATTCAATCGGTAGACTCATAACAATTGAAAACAATGTATGATGGTCGATACTTGATTTATCTCTTACTGTTGCAACGCCGGGCTCTTCTGCTAGTAAAATATTTTCTTCCTATACTTGGGAGATTAATTCTTAATGGTGAGGGGACCAAAGTATGATTTATGCTTATCCTAAAATATTCTGTTTGTCACAAATAAACAATATTGATATTTTTCTTGTTTTTATTGCAGGTATCAATCAGCTCCATGTTTAAAGATATCAAATTTATGGATATACATGCTGCATCTTTGTCACTACTTTATGAAAATAAAACAGTAATCCAGTCAAGTATAGAGATAAAACCAATGGACATAAGTGCCTTTAAATTGACTGCAGCCACAATTTCATAGTCAAAGCAGACATAAAAGCTCTCTCCTGCTTTTTTTTTTTTTTTATCCTGACAAATACTCCAACGGAAAAAGGGGTACAAATTTTTAACTGACTTTGAGGATGGAACAAGCATGAGTAGCAGGATTGTTTTTTAAAAAAAAAAAAAATCCCCCCCTCATAAAAAATTTGTTTATTGGCATGGAAAGGAACAATTATAAATCTTTTGTCCCTTAATTTTTTTTTTTTTTATTCAATGTCTGGCAATGAAGGTTTTTTTTTTTTTTTATCTTTATTTTTTTTTCCTCTCCCTCCCCCTGATATTGCCATTGTTTATTTTGACTCTGACCCTCTTATCATTAAGAGGATCTCAACATTGGACAACTAAATTATCAGCTGGGCCAAACTGACAGCATGAGAATGTCATAGGAAAATTTTGTTTTTCATTGAAAAGATTGATACGTTTGCATTTCTCAAAATTTGGGCCTGGAGAGAATTTGTAAATTTTGATTTTTTTTTATTCAAACTTTAACTCTTCAAGTAAAAATTAGGGTAAGATTTTTTTTTTTCTTTCAATGTTGGGTCCAATGGACATATTTTTTTAATGGGACATATCTTTTGCATATCTCCTATTTCCATAATCCATAAACCAATTTTTCTCAATTGCAGTCCTGACATTGGCTTCTCATTTAATTGGCTTAAATTCAAGATCGAAATGAACAGTTTTTCTTCAGGCAAGTCACTGTATCTTATCACTAATTCTGAGGGACCAATGATTTTTTTTTCCTCTTTTTATCATGTGGTGTTTGTTTTTTATACTTAAAAAAATTTAAACATTTAAGGAAACCAGCACTGATGGAAATGAATGGGGAGAAGCCCCCCCCAACTATTACAGTTTACGAGTTTCCTCCAATACATAGAAGAATCAGTCAAAGAATGATAAAACCTTTGCTTTCTACTTTTTAAAATTAATTTGTCCTTCAATTTGATATTTTAAAATTTTTAGTTGGGACAATTTAATTCTTTCTTCTCTGGGAAGTATATCAATTAATTTTTTTCTCCCCCCCCCCCTTCAAAAGAACTCTGCTGGTTAATTTGTGACTTGCAAAATCAATTTAATTTTTTTTTTCTTGCTTTTGTTACAAACCCTTTTATTTATGTGAAATTCATTTATTTTTGGCTTTAAATGAAGATAAAGAAAAGTAATTTTTTTTTTATTTAACCAAGACTGTAAAGATCTTCCTCTCCAGAACCAGTTCCTTCAAAAAGTAAAAATGTAGCAAGAATCCAGACTCTTTGAAAGGGAATTTCAGAAATGGATTAAGATATATATTAATTACCCAAATAATTTCATATTGTGAATAAAAGTCTGATTTAAATTTTGATCTCCACCTTTTGTAAGGACCAACCCCATTTACTTTGTAACTGCAGCCAGAATCATTATTGTAATGTTTGAATTAATTTCTATATACCAAGCAATGACTGATTAAGTAACTTATGTAGATCTTTAAACAAATCATCAAATGAGCTTTGTTTCTTTTGCAGCTGTGATAAAGAAAATGATAATAGGCAAATTGACAGTTTTTTCCCACATTTAAAATTATTAATTTGTACCTTTTCCTTAAGCTATTTTTCTCCTATACCCAACTCTTGATAGGAATGTATAATAAAATGAAAATTTGCATGTTTTACACACACACACACAAAAGTTTAGATACTATTAATTTCCACTTTGATAAATTATTAATAATTCTTTTAATTTTTGAAAGCTTTTTTTTTCAAAAAACATTTCATAACTTTTCAAAGTAAATGGCAATTGTTTGTAGCACTGAATGAGAAATAACTTTTTATGCCAGAATTATTTTAATGAATTGGAATGATAGGTTTTAGAGTAGAACCATGATTTTTTTTTTTTTTTATGATGGTACAGTTTTAGTGATTGGCTGAAAGAAAAGTTTCATTTGTTGAATATTTTATGTTCTTCTTCAAAAGACCAAATTTCATTGTTAGTCATAAGTGATATTGACTTGCATTTCTCTCTCACTCACACACACTTGCTGCTTTAGGCAAGTTTCTGGCTTTTAATCAGTATTTATGTGCAGAAAAGGAAATTGTTGCAATAACAGCTACAAGCAATTAAATGAAGCATATGACAATTTGCAGGCAACAAGGATCACCTGTGGGGGTGGTAGGTTTTGAGTTATTTGTTCAGCTTGACCTTTCACTGATGACAGGTAAGAGGTTAGGCAGACCTGCAAACTCATCAACTGACATGTCATTAGATGTATGCACAGTAATAAAGGCACTTTTATTTTTTTAGATGGTCTTCAAGTTTCATTATTATTTTACTTTTCAGGTTTTTTCTTTTTCAATTGACTTCTTTTTTCATTATTATGCTGCTGTTGTGTATATGTCTCATGTCATAAACAAATGACCAGAGTTCCTCTGTTAGTCTTTCACCACAACTTGACAAATCACCCCCATGTGTTAGTATGCACAAAACCTGGGAAAGGCCTGTTATAAGTTCACAACAAGAGAAAACCTGTTTGGTTATTTATTCAGATTCACTTGGGACATCTCATTATAGACTAATTATTTCCAACTCTCTCTTACCATTTCTACTTCATGACATGCAGCCCAGAACTGACAATTCTGTTTATATGAGCCTGCAAATGGAACTTCCTAACATCCGGCCAAGTGTTACTTGGCCTTGAAAATTTTAATTTATTTATTCCACTTACTTCAGTCAGTAGCCACTTTATAGCTTTCATTTCTAGTGTTTTCTGTCTAAGCTGTCATAAAGTGTAACTTGGATAAAATTATTCACAGTGTACCTAGCTTCATGTGTGTCTTAATGTAACATTGGTTAAATACCTTGTCAGCCACTTCAGGACAATCACGATTTTTGTTGCAAGGTATTTCATCACCTGTTCTGAAATAGTTTAAGATATTCACTTATATCTCAATAAGACATTAAGGAAAACCTTGAGTTCCAATATTAAACCTCTGCACTTTTGCTTTTTGAAGTTATTGAAGTTTCCTATTTTGTCATTTCTATTTAATATAGTACCATGTGTTTAAAGTATCCAGAAGAGAGTTATACATCTTTGCTTTCAAAGAAAATCATTAAACATTAAGCAGCTTAGAGTAACAACAAAATAATTGCCATCAGTCATTTTAAATCAATATTATAAACATTTATTACAAATTTATACATAATTGCTTTTTTTTTTTTAACTGACAGGGTGACAAACATTTCTTGTCATTGCTTATTCTCTTTCAGAAAAAGTATCACAAAAGTTGCAGGTTTGCTCATAGTAACAACGACAATTGTGAACGCCACCGTTTAATTTTGTTATTTTCACTTTGGTAAGAACGGGCAACAGCAGCTTCAGTAACACCTGCTTCCTTCTCATTCTTCCTCTGCTATAATGAAGTCTCACTTGCAGTGGGTACAACTCCACGTACTTTTTCCTTTTCAATCACAGCCAGGCGTTGTTCAAACAGACGAATCTAAAAACAAAACATGGTGTTGTATGAGTGTTCCATATAAGAGGGAGCAGGTGATTTGATAACTAAACAGTTAATTCTGTATCTTAAAAAGTGAATAAAATGAGACGAGGGAAGGAAAGAAAGATCACTACAAACAGTAACACTGAAAAAAAAAAAAAAAGCTAATTTTCTTGTTTCTTTTTATCTTTTTCAAGTTGCTGTTTGTGGTGACTTCACCCTTTCTAATTAGGCTTTCCTCTCATTTTATTGAATATATCTGTTTTTATGACAATAAATACATTTTGTACCTCTAAACAAAAAAAAAATCTTTAGTTTTTTTTTAATCATTGATAACCTTTCAGTTAATATTCAAAGTGGAAGTGGCAAGAATGCTTGAAAGTAAAAGAATGATCAAGAATCTCACCTGGTTTTCATATTGTTTACTCATTTCTTGCATCTGTAATTCCATCTTTTTTAAGCGGCTTTGGTATTTCTTTTTTGCTTTTTCAAAAGCTGAGATCAAGGCACTACAAATAAATAACATTAAAGGAAAGAATGATTGCTGATTTTCTACTGGATCAACACACAAGTCAGGTAAATTGCTTTTATTAAATTTTTACATTTCCCTCCTACATTTGGGACTTAAAATAATTCCAAATTTAAGCACATGTAATAATTCAGACTAACAAATATACAAGTTTTTTTTTTGTGCAGAATAGATTTAAGAAAATTCTATCATCTTTGTAAATATAAATTTATACCAGTATTGGATCTAACTTGTGAGAGACTTTTTCTTGAGCTGCCTAACATCAACAGGCTAACTCCAAGGATCTGCTTTGACAAAGAATTTAGTTCTTATATCCACCTACACTTTGCAAATAAGTCAGAGCAGGCAACCATATTTTTTCTTTTCATTCATTTGTTGGTTGACTATTCTCCAATATTTTCTTTTTTTCTTTACTTTTAAACTGAGAATATTTTTGCAACATGACAGTTTTAATGTGTCAGATGAAAACCTAAATAGTATAAACATGACTTGTTAGCCTCTTGCATGTTGGTTAATACAAAGATAATCTTCCTTTTCATACACAGTCATTCAGTTTATTTACTTTAAATATGAACTGCTATTTATACCCTAGTGTTGGATCTTATTTTTAAGAGACTTAAGTTCTTTTGGTCAACAGGCTGAGTAGAAATAATTTAGCCTTTAAAAGTGGAATTTTAAAATTACATCCATCCTCACCTTGTAAAGAAGAGAGCATATCGTTAATTGTGTGTGTATATATATATATTTTTTTTTAATCAAGTTCACCCCATCCAAGGCAATAAAAGCCACTAAAACAAGGGTTTACTTGATGTGGGAGAATTAGAAACCAAAACATTACACATTTTGTTCTCACCCATTAGGAAGACAGTGGATAGCAATTGACATTGCATTTAAATTTTTGAAGATTAAAGTTGGGTGGAAGGGAAGTTCCACAAGCGAGAAGTGTGACTCTAGCCAACTTAAATGTGAATTAATGAGATCTCGACGCCAATCTTGTACTGTGCTTAAATTAAAAAAGTCTAGGTACCATAGCAAAGATTTCATCCAAACAATTACCATGAAAGTATTTATAGAAAAGGCACAGGGAGGCAATCTTATGGCGGTGGAAAGTGACTGAAGCTGAGATGCCAGATTAGGGCCAATAATATTGCCGATTCTTATATACAGGGTGTATTAAAAATACGTTTACAAACTTTGGGGCAGGTCCCTGGTGACAACAACGTAAAATGTCTATATAAACATAAAAGGCCATCGTTGGTTCAAAATGTCATCTGCTTGTTTCAACACATGCATGCACCTGTCAGATCATTGACTGGCAGACCCTTTCAAATACTCCCACATGGTGTTGAATGGTTGTGCATGCCCCCATGACATGATGAAGCATCTTTGCATTATTAATGTCTGTTGCATAAACCAATTGTTTTAGGTGGCCCCACAGATAAAAATTCCAAAGGATTGAGGTTGTGGGGAACATGCAGGCCATGGAACCAGTTCTCCCCTACCTATCCATCTTTCATAAATGTCAGACAGTGCATCAGAAGCAATGTGACTAAAATGTGCAGGAGTCTCATCATGCATGAACCACGTGCATCTTCATAGTAGCAGGGGTACATCCTCTAGCAGGTCTGGAAATGTGTACAAAATAAAGTTCCTGTAGATGTCTCCTGTAAGACGTGCTGGGAGAGCATATGGACCTACCAGACAGTTACCTACAATAATTGTAAACTGATGCTAGTGTTCTAGCCTGTATTGTACCATGGGGATTCTGCTCCACCCACAAATGTTGGTTGTGTAAATTTGTTATTTCATCTCTTCCAAATGTTGCCTCATCCATAAATAAGACTGAAGAGACAAACAACACATCAGCAAAAGTTCTCCTATGGTGAGGGATCAAAGGGTGAAAGACTCTGCAAACATTGCAAATGAGACAGATACAGGAGCTGCTCTTGAAGTACCCTCCATGTGGTATTATTAGATGTACGACATGCTAGGGCCACTTGACATGTGCTGATACCTGGATCATCTCTGACAGCCTGTACATTGTATTCTTTGTGGTCAGGTGTACAATTCAATCTTTCCACAATCTATAGTTTGTGGTGCCACGGATCCTGTCTAAGCAACATGACAATAAGAAGCAGCTAAGGTTGAATGACTTGGCTGCCTTTGGTCTGGAAACATAATCTGATACAGCCACACAAATGGTACGGGAGTATGTAAAAATCATATCTAAATGAAACACTTTTCAGTTAACTCACTACTACACACATTAATGACAGACTAGCCACAAATGTACATGAATGACAAATGTAACCTAGTTCACATGGCAACACAGCAGCATCTAGTGTAAACTTTCTTTAAACTTAACTCAAAAAGGAAGTATTTGCAGACATCTTTATAGAGATTTTTGTTTTTGTTTTGGTGTGGGGAATCTGCCCCCAAATTTGGTAAAAGTATTTTTAATAGTGTCACAGGGTGTCCATAATTACAAAAGCAACAGATAAATATGTGGAAATTGTTAGAAAATGAGGAGTAGGTATTGAAGTTTGTTTTTTTTTTAACTAATTCAATACACCATTAGTTGCATGAAGCACATCAAGATGGTACTCAATTTCTTGCCATGTTAGCTGTAAATAGTCTTGGCAATAGCATCAGTGATGACCTGCATCTTTGTTTGATACACAATGTTTAACATAACCCCATAGAAAGAAGTCTAGAGGGATGATATCTGGTGAATGAGATGGCCAAGGAATTGGGCCATCCCTTTCAATCCACTGGTCTGGAAATATTTGATTTAGGAACCCACAAATATGCAGTTCCTAAGGTGGTGGTGTTCATCTTGCTGGAACATGATGGTTGGTTGATGGTCATCTAGTCGTGGTGCCGAATCAGTTGCTTTTGTAATATATTTTTAAATTTTAAAAAGATTTTATGGACCACCTGTATGTTTCTAATGAAGTAATGGATTTTTATTTATTAATCAGACATTTTTATCACTTTTAAATGTTATTTCAAATGGATATTCATATTTGAGTAGATGCTCCAGTTACTTTTTAAACGGTATATTTATTTATTTCAGTCTACTTACTTGCCTGAATATTCAAAAAATCTTATTAAAGAAAAATACACTCTCTAACCATTGTTAGATTTAAGACTGTTTCTCCTGCAAAGAGGGATGCAGGTTTAAATCTTGCCAGAGGGTGCATTTTTCTTTAATAAGATTTTTCAAATATTCAGGCCAGTAGATGAAAATAAATATTATATTTAAAAAATAAACTGGTATCCACTAAAAATGTTTAAAATTATATATTTTAATTTTAAATTGAGTACACTTTTGTGATGCGACATGTTTTCATTTGATACATTTTATTAAAATAAACATTTGACTAGTAAAACTCTTTTATATGAAAACTTTTTTTGTGTTTTTATAATTTCAAATTTAGAATTGTCTGAAAATGGGAATCTTAAGCTAGTCAGGCAGATGTCAAAAAAAAAAAAAAAAAAAAAAAAAAAGCAGAAAAGTCCAACTTACCAATTGCACGTTTTAAATCATTCACAAATTCATCAGATTGTTGGTGCCTTATTTCCGAGTTTCTTGACAGTTTTTCCAGGGTCAACATCAGCTCCTGTATCCTGCTCTTTAGCTTCTTTTCTCTTCTTTGGGCCTCACTGGCCTCTGTGGAATGAATATCCAAACCGGGCTTTGTCATGTCTGCATTGTCAACATCCTAAAAAAAGAAATTTTTCTTACAGTATTATGTTAGAATTTCTAATACTTAAGTTTTATTATTTTAGTGGTTTTAAAAATTACAACATCTTTACAGCTATAAAAGTCACATCTTACATATTATGTCCACTCTACTGTTTTATTACTATTTCTTATTTCTTAACCTTGATTTATGGAGTTATATATATCACATTTCAACCTTTGAGACCTCAATTATTCATCTTCAGGGAATTTTGAACTGAACCCTTTATTTAATCTATGGGGTATATTGTTCTTGTCTGTGTTTAAGGATATCTCATCTGCTTCTAATATAGTATGACTCAGTTATTGTTCACCCTGTTTCCACTGAATCTGTACATACTACCTGGCTTAGGGACTGAACTCACAATATGCCACCAAATTCCATTTATTTTTTTCTAATAAAAATAAAAAGGCTAAGATGCACAAATGTCATTGACATTTTGAAGAGAGGAAAAATGCTAATGCTCAAAATACACATTAGCATAATTCTTTATGGTTTAATTTTATTTACTAAAATTTTTAAAGCATAAAAATTTCTAATGGTAACTACCTATTATGTAAGGGTGCAAATATCTTTTGGTAAATGTGGACATGATAAATGTCTGGTTTAAAATGTAAAAAATGTTTTTTTTTAAATGAGCAAATTTTACTACAGACAAAATGTTGGCTGGCCAACACACACTTACTGTTGGTGGGGTATTTCTGGGGTCAGTATGGCGGTTCAATTGTTGTTGTAACTCTTGTACTTCCGTAGTCAAATGCTCAATTTGCAGCCTGTATGCTTGTGCTTGGGTCTCTTTGTCACTTAATCGTAGCTCAAGAGCTTTTTTCTCTTTTTCCAGCAAATAGTTGTGTGACTTCAACTCTGCTTTTTCTTCCTGAGGATTAAAAAAACAAAAACTTTTAGAACAGAACATTGAAATTAATAATATTTCTGCTTTGGAAATGTAGCAGATCTTTTCAGTTACTTCAGGACAATCATTGTCTTAATTTACATCTACAAATTCTTGAATCACTTAACCAATCTTAACAATGTTTTTCTTTATAACTATCCATCCCATTCTGTCATTCATTTAAACATGTTCATTAGTTAGATTACTTGCTGTTTCCCTCAGCCTCTCTCCATATGAGTATCAAGTTCTCCAAGCCCACTTTCCTCATTATTTGTCTCTATGTTATTCTCAGTAGACTGGCATGGAACCATAGCTCTATTGCCTCAAGTTGCTTCTTTATTTATAAAGAAATTATCCAGCATTCACTGCCATACAAGAGGATTGATATTATATAGCAGTTCAGCACTGTTAGAACAAAAACCAAGAAATATATTATAAATCTTAAGTGCTGGTATTAATAAAATAGTGCTTAACAGAGCTATAAATATATATTATAAATATACATATTTTTCCTCACTGGTAGCACAACTGAGTTTCATGCACAATGCAATCTTCTCTTAACTCAGCACCTGAAGATTGTATTGTACATGAAACTCAGTCATGCTACCAGGTAGGAAAAAATGTGTGTGTGTGTGCATATAATTTAAAATACTAAAACTTACTCTATACAAGGCTCGAGAGCCCCTCTGGGTAGAGGGTTACTATTAAAATGTTTATGATGAATGAGTGTGATATAAATGAAAAAGGAGGTGGTAGGAACCGAGGATAAGGAAGATTGATAGCGATTTCTTACAAGACATCATATCAGCCATTCCCTAAGTTTAAAGAAAAAAATAGATTAGCTTCATATTGGTAAATATTAAGAAACTAGCATGTCAGTTGATACAACTATAATCCTCTTTATCACACACAAAACATAATCATGATTTTATTTATTTATTTATTTATTTATTTATTTTTTTTTTAATAAAACTCAGTAGAAATCCTTGGCATAATATTTGGAGATTATTCAATGTTTAGCCTGTTCAGGATGGCCAGTCAACAGTTTAGTGCCAGGGACAACAGAATTTACTTTAGCAATATGATATTAAGTTAATATTTGAACAGAATTTAACACATTTGCATATAACAAAACTAATAAATATTAGTTAACTTTGTATGAAAATGTTTTTGAAGGTTTTGATTTGAGCTGAAAGTTTTTGAGCGAGTCCATGTCACAATCTAAATCCTATAAAACAATTGGAAGAATATATATTTTTTGTTTTAGTGTGAATGGATACTCTTGTTGATTTTGGCATACCTTTATATTTGCCAAAAGCAGCTCATCCAAGGTTTATTCTTCTTATTACTTTTATTTCAGCACAAATTGAACCATTACCAAAACCCTAATGATGTGCATCATCAAAGGTCACAAGCTGATAGGCAAAGTGAAAATCACTACAGTTAGAAATGTAGTGAATTTGCCTTTTCTCTTATTAAATTGTTTCTTGAGGATATATGGTGCCTGGAAAAGGAAGTAGGGGAAAACCAAAACAGAGGTGGAAGGTTAACTTAATTCCATAATCAGCAAATAATGAGTGGCAAATGCTAAATAAGATAGGTCAAGATTGTAATAAATAGCAGGAAATAAGCTCACAATCTACCACAGGAGGAAACAGACTAAATGAAATGAATCAATAAAAACAATGAAATTATTTACATATAAATTGGTACTTCTACCTAGGACTTTATACTCCATATTTACTAGCTGTTTCATTCCCTCTCATGTGTTTCAACATTGGAGCAGATTGCAGCTTTGCAATAAGGAAAGCCTAATCGCAATCCTGCAGCTGTACCCTCTCTCATTGCATCAAAATGGAATGGTTAGAGTAGTCTGATGTCGGTGAAGATTGTGGGAAATGGATTGAAAAACTTTCAGCTCAAATCGAACCATTCCAAAACTCTGTGATATGCATCATCAAAGTCACAAACTGTTAGACAAAGTGAAAAAAAAAAAAAAAAAAACTACTGTGAGTAATGTAACCAATTTGCTTCCACTCTTTAATGCCATCCATAGCAAATCCATGAAACTCTTTGGACACATTAAAAAAAAAAAACTATTGTGGGGTTCATTAAATTGTTTCTTGAGAATATGGTAATATTAGCTGTTTCCTTATAAGGAAATGACCAAGCAGCCAGTGCTGCTGTTTGAAATTTGTAAAATTTTTCTATTAAAACAACTTTTCAGGAAAATAGGTTTCTCAAGTCCACTGTTATAACTCTTTCCAGTATTAATGGGGTTTTCCTTCCTAACCTTTTGTTTGAAGTTGTGTGGAATGTCAGCATTTTGGTGCCTAATAAAAAGTCAAGGGATAACAATTTTGTGATCATCAACTCATAAGTGGCAGACATTAAGAAACTTGCTCAAGATTGTAATAAATGGTGGAAAATAAGTCATATTAGTCCACAGACTGAAACAGCAACTAATGAATGAGGCACAAAAAATCATTTTTAATATATAAATAAGTTTCTATTTTTGCAACTTTTTTTTCTTTTACAATAAAAACCCAATTCTATAGATTATGTAAAACATATATTCAGTTACAAACAGATTAAATAAACATGTTCAAAAAATATTTGAATAATCTACAAACATTATAGAGAATCTCTCTTGTTTAAAAATTTATATTAGGCTGAAAGTGAAGTACTTCCTCTGTCCCGTAATAGTTGTTCCATTTGCATATAAATTTCATACAGTAAATGTAATAACTATTGTACGACAGAGAAAATCCTAAAAATTGTTACAAACCTTCATAGCCATTAGTTCTTGCATAAGAACAGCATTCTCCAAATCTAGACTTTGAGAGTCAACACTCCGTCGGGGCATCTCAGAAAGTGGGTCAACATGAATGCTCTCAAGTTCTAATACAGTCATCTTTACAGCCGCTCTGTCGTTTTTCAACTGTTGGATGTACTCGCGTAGACGGTACTCATCAGATTTTGTAAATTCAGTTTCTGTCGAACTCCCATTGGAACTGGTTGTGCTAAACAAATGACAAATGACAAAATCTTTAAAAAGTTATTTAAAAAAAAAATGACGACTTTAAAAAAGAAAAAGACGACAATTTAAATAATTCCGATTTAATATGTGGAAAAGAAGGAAATAATAAAAAAAAAAATGAATATTTAAATTAATAGAGATTTGTTTGGAAAGTTTGCAAACCCAGGCTCAAGATAAACATCATGCTAAGTACAATAGAACATGTGTTTGGAAAACTGGTTTAGGGTTTGTTTTTTGTTTTTTTTTGGTTTGTTTTTTTGCAAGATGAGACAAAAGTTTTAATTATTAAATTTTATTACATTGATTCTAAAAGAAACTAATTTCTTATAAATAATAAAAGAAAAACAAACTCTTATTTCTCATCAATAGTGGGTATCCCAATTATTTGTTACATAATAAAACTGTAGGGAGGTCAGATTGTGCATGCAGCAAAGTGGTAATGACATGCCAAGTTCAAATTCCAACGAAAGCCATTGCATTTGCTTTCAAATAAATACTCTTGGAAAGGTATGAATCCTCAATTCTCCCTCTAATTGAGTAATAATAGCAAGGATCTCTAGGCTTGGTTGGCAACCAGTATAGAAGAGGGACAACTCTGAATGCAAAACTTGCCATACATGGGCCTAGCAACCTCATCTCAGAAAAACCTACTTGCTATGGAAACTGCAGCAGCAACACTAGAGTGATGAAGCTGTGGCCCCATACTTCACCGTTGGAGTGTACAGAACTTGAAGGGAATTTATAGGATCTTCATTCAATAATACTATGCGAACATTTTTGTCCTACCCTTTAAAAAAAAAAAAATTGGGGTAAAAAATGTATGTATGTTATGGGCACATGGCCGAGTGGTTAGAACGTTTCCTTTCAGACAATGAGACCCAGGTTCAAATCTCACCATGGATGATTTGTTAGGAAGGTGACTTCTTGGTGTTATTGGTCTGGGGGAGGTGATCCCAGTGTGCAGCATCTTTGGAGACCCAAGCCATGTGAGTGAAATTGGGTAGATTGAACTCTTTGAGAGAGCTGTTAAGTCATTGTGACTGAGGTTTTGAGCATGCTGGGCTTGTTCAGACTATTGATCACGCGTTCTCTCCCAGAAACTAACTATGGTCCACTCAACATCTTTGCAGTATAAACCACAAGTGGAATCTGTGGGTGTTGAACAAACAAATGTGCCTGAACAGGCGTCTGCAACAGGGATTGGCTAGCCACCTTAGCAGACAGGCATCCTTGGATACAAGTTGTGAGCCATTTTTGTGTATATATTTGTGTATATATATATATATATATATATATATATATATATACACACACACACACACTCTCCCGTCGAGTTGATGCATGAGGTTCCAATGACCACAAACTAATTATCTACATGCCTATAACGGGCATGATTATGAGACCAGAGAATTGCACAAAAACCACAAACAGCACAGGAGAATGTATTGTATTAACTGTCTTATTTTGCTTTCGTGTTTCACACAGTCGAATATATATATATATATATATATATATATATATATATAAGGAATGCCAATTATTTCTATACATAAAAATCATAATTCAATGTATATCAAGGCAGACAGAATTTCTGCTAATAAAGTGCTTGATAATAATCTAGGGCAAAATTATTGTATCAGAAGTAATTAAAATTTACAATACTTATCAGAGGTTGACTCAGTTTCATGATACCTTACTTGTCAGGACTCAGACAAGAATGATTGTATTCATTATTACAGAATATATATTTTATTATTTATCTAAGTATTGTGAACTTACTATTTATAGGTTCTATTTTCCATTGCTTGCCTGTGACACACTTTGTGGCTGAGTGGTCTAAAATACTTAGGATAAAACTGTAGTTTCTCCTACAAGGATGGACACAGGTTTGAAGTATACTTATTTTTTTTTTTTTTTTTAATTAAGATTTCTTGAGTTTACACACTGTTTAAAATAAAAACAAGGTGTCTATTTCAAACACGGCTATCCTCTAAAAATAACGTTTGAAGTAATGTGTGTGTGTGTGTGTGTGTGTGTGTGTGTGTGTAAAAATGACCTAACTTTCCCTTTTTCACAGATTAACAATTCTCAAGATGTCAAAGAATGTACATATACATACCTTGTCGTCCTGCTGTTGGAAGACAGATCTTCCCAGGGCCGAGGGGAGCCTGTTTGGGGAATGTGAATACCACAGCTGCGGTCAAGTTTCTGTAATAAATGTTTGGCCACGTTTTCTGCCGTCCGTCTGGCATGGTGGGCTCTCTGTACCAGGCTGGTCACATTCTCTCTCTCTTCACTCGTAGGTGTTTCTCCAGCTACAGACACAACATAAAAGTGGCAATCATATAGTCTCTTTTGTAGCCTTTTTTTCATTAAGAAAAAAAAAAAATATTTTTAAAAAATTTTTTATACTTGTACAAAAAAAGAAAAAAAAAAAAAAACTACTATAAACTCCAGTATTAATAATCATAAACTGTATGGCATAAGACCTCCCAAAACTATTGCCCTCCTTCAAAATAAAAATGTATTTAAAATATTTAATATAAAATTAAAAAAAAAAACTGCCTAAAAGTATCCACTTGTTCTTATAAACAATGTTGATGCATCTTGTAGACTAAGGTTTACTCAGATGCCATAGATTATTTGTACTGAACACAATTAAATTGGGAACTTGATATTCCATCAAATAGATTAAGTGGCATTTTTAATGTTCTGTCTTACAAATATACAATGAGGAAATGTGTAGAGAAAATAATGTCATGAGTTATTCACAATAAAATACACATTAAACAAAACATTACTCTGTAGAGACTAGGACCACCAAAAACTAATCAATATGTCTTATGTATGAAAATACAGCAGTGAAAAAGTATTAAGAGGTAGGAATATTATTAGAAAATTATTTCCTTACCAAAGAAGAAATGGAGATACTCAACCATCTGTTTTTAATTTTGGAGATTTGTTTGAATTAATATTCTTTTCATTGTTATTTCCAAGATGCATGGATTTGAAAATTGATAGATGGTTAGGTCTACTGGCAAAAATATCTAGTAAAGTCAATCTATTTATTAAAAAGATAATCTTAATTTTTTTTTTTTTTTTTTTTTTACTGATTTTGATAATATAAAAGAAATCAAGATGATTGATTAAAAACAAAGCAAGCAAACTGCTTTTAAGATTTAATGTTTTCTGGTGGGGGATTTAGCATCCTTATCTTTGTTGTTTAAAAAATTCTTTCTTAGGTCAGTCAAATTTTTCAGTAAGTTGATACTTTCAATATAAGAGTATCTTATATTCAATGACCTTCAAAGATATTTGTGAAAGCTCTTTATTTCATTCTTGTATATCCTATTCTGTTTTTTGTTTTTTTTGTCATAATGTAATGCCAAATAGAATATTTGTATTTGCAAGGTCATTTTTAATTGTCCTTAGCCATGAAATTTCTGAACAAGCCCTTTTCTTATTGCATGAACTGAAGTATTCTTCTAATGTTTAGATCAGGATGTTGGTGCTTCTGATAAAATTCACTGTATTAAATGTTTCTTATAAGACTCCATTGCACTTTTATTAGGAAAGATGACCAAAATCGAAGAAACTAGCAAAGCAATGGATGTGAAGATGATTACAACTGTAAATATCAAACTTCAAACAAATTAGTCCAAATAAAACAAAAACTGACTATATTGATCTCTTTATGAATTACTTACCAAAGCCGCCAAGTCCTGCAGCACGAAAGTTGGCAAGGCTTACTCCAAGTTCACTTTCCAGCAATGCACACAGAAGCTCATAAGCCTCTATTGCCTGATCAGAGTAGTTGATGGCCAGCTGCAGGGCAGTGTTGTTAGACTCATATTTACCAATCAAGACACTCAGCCTGTCAGTGTGTGCTTTGCTCTCCTCCAAATTTAAACTCAGCAGGTCGTATTGAGATTTCCAATGATCGATTTTGCTGGTTAATCTCTCGAATTCAATTTCAAATTCACGGATTTTATTTTCAGAGATCTCGTTGCCACATTTGTAAACAGTCTGCACAATTTCCTGCATATTGGAACATTCTTGCAAACTCTGCACAAGATGCTCTGCCACTTTGGCATTCGGGACTTGCTGGAAGAAAAAAAAAGTTCTTTGATTAGAGAACATTGTGAAAATCTTGGAAGGATATTGCATGTTGTCAATGACAATGTTGTATGATTGGGGGGGGGACATAGACTAAAGTTGTGTTGTCTTCTTTGAATGATACCTTCTTTTTTCAAGATTATAATTTTTAGATATCTGAACATTTTTTTTTGATTTTTGTTGTTTCCACAATTTTGCTAATCAATTCTATGGCCTTCTTCAGCTGTATTTTTTTTTTTTTTCTTTTTTTTTTAAATGTCATATCCCTTTAGGACATAGGTGATCATGGCTCTCTACAGATTCCTTTTCTTTATTATCTGTGAATTGCCATGTCTTTCTCTATGGATTGGTATATTGGAGTCTTCTTTCTCTTAAACTAACTGCCACCCAAAACTAGAGAGCCAAGTTTACTCAGATATTTAATCTATAGCTGGTGTGACGGTTACACACCTGGCCCAGTGTCGGATCCTTTGGTTACGGCGCCAACGGTGACGTCGCTCCTCCTGGTCGCTCCTCCTGGGTCCAAACGTGCCGCTCCAACCCTTTGGTCAGATGATCACCAGCCTCGCCTTTCCCGACTCGCTTCCAATACCTGGTCACTAAAGCAACTATACCGATCTCCGGTCTGTCTACCCACGCTGTGTTTAGATCTTAGACAGATGGGACCAGCAGGGATTGGGGCCGATACAAGTTGAGTCCGACGGGGTGGCAAAACACAAATAAAATAAAAACTCACGACACCAAACAAAATTGCTGATAAAAAAAGGGTAACAACCTTTTATATCTTAAAGTCCGTTACATAAAAACAAAATTGTTCTCATTTCCCGACCCGCTCTGTGGACTATGGCACCAAGCTTCTATCACACAATAGAAAAAATGTCGAATTACCTACTTTCTAGAATCATGTATGTATGTCGGAGTGTGGTTCAGTTCGACACTGGGGCTAATTTCTATCGATCATTCGCAGTTGATTCTTCTCTCCGACTTGAGTTGTATTTCTTCTTCTTCGTCTGCTTGGGCTGGTAGTTTTCCTGTTTCAACTTGGTGGAAGATTTCTTGTTTCAACTTAGCCGCAATTCTCTTCTTTTGTGAAATTGGGCTTTCTCTTCGACTCGGTGGAGCTGATTTTCTTTCTTCTCATCGACTTTCGATTGTCTTGTCTGCTTCTTCTCAATTCTTTCAGGCTTTCAACTCTTCTCTTCTTTCAATCTTTCATCTACTTGGGCTGGAAGTTCTTCTTGTCTGAGGGTTCTTTTAGTGTTGATCTTCCCGCCCGCGGGGGATGAACTGATTTTTTTTGTCGATTGGGGCCCTGGGGTCCTTTTATTGACGCCGCAACAAACTGGGGTGGGTCTGTCGGCGTCGGGGTTTTCTCGATAATTCCAAAACTGCATTAATTCTGTCTTCTCCATTATCGTTATTGTTTTCGCCCCTACTTCCTCTCACACCTTTGGTGGGGCGGCGCATATCCATCTCTCTTAGTCTCTCGTATGTCAGGTGACCTTTTCAACCAATCGTTCCTGATCGAAGCATTTCTTTCCCTTTTCTTCCGCAAGTCACGTGATCGTATTCGACCAATTGTTATTGATCGAACATTTCTTTCCTTTTCTTCCGCAGGTCACGTGATCGTATTCGACCAATTGTTATTGATCGAACATCCTCTCCCCTCTGTTTGCGGGCGTGGTTACATCGTTCTTGTTTAAAAAAAAAAAATCCAATTTTTGCCCTTTTGCACGCATTAAAATGACAATCTTTGGCTTTTCTCACCTGGACTTTGTCAAACAGCCCGCTGCTAATTAGTCTTGACTTTAGAAAGGATCTTTTCCGCCTTCTTGGCGCCCTCTGTGAGCCAAAAGCAATTGTCCCTCTTTTTTTACCTCTTTGTTTTTCCTGATAGTCGAAAATCTTAATTATCTACATTGAAATGTCTCTACTTTATTAACGTGGGTGTCCAATTCTTAACAGGTCAAGATCTGTATATCGTTCCACGGTAACTCCCTCAAACCAAAAAAAAACACTTTTTTCTCTGATTAAAAATTTCGTTTCTATTGTTCTAAACCAAATTGAAAGTCTCTTTCCATTTAAAAAGTTGGTCAGATGCTTTGACGATATCTGGTCTACATCAGCGGCCCGCTTTGATATCATGTTTTTTTTCCTTTCTTTCTTCTTATTATTTATAATTCTATTCTTCCAATTGTCTTTTTAAAAATCGGCCAAGACGCTGACATCAAATGAAATCTCTTTCTGACTCCTATCTCCACCCTCAATTGGGTCATGCATCATACATTTCTTTTTCTTTCTTCTTTCTTTTTCTTTTTTCTTTTCTTTCCTTCTTCTTTTCCTTAAGATCGTCTAGTACAATCTTAGTGAATTATTTTCAACTCAGTTATTTTCCGTTTAAAAAAAAAAATCAACAACCTGTTTAGTAACCGAGTAAGAAAAAATTAAATCATATTTCTATGAATATTTCTAATAATGCAAGGTGCCACACTGGAAAGAGAATAGATGGATTCATGCTATTGCCAAGGGAATAAAAAAAAAGTGAATGCAACAGGCTCGGCTGGAATTTGAAATCTGCTCATCCATTCCATGCTGATAATAGTAAAAAAAAAAAAAAAAAAAACCATAGCAAACAGAAAACTTAATCATTAAGAAGAATGCCTGTTTTATTTTCAGTAATGTATGCAGCATATTTTTTTTAACATGGAGATGTTCTCAATTCCTTTCTTTGAAGAAGGAAATTACTGGAAAGTAATTGAAACTCACCTGAAGTGAGCTAAATGTGTAATGCTCCTCATACCAATGACACTTCCACCAAGCTTCTCTATGGCATATGACTTCACTGAATTTTGATGTGTTCCTCTCGAATTTATATTTAAACTGTGGTCATCAGGAGAGAATGTGCACCGTTTCGGGGTCTTCCTCTCAACGGTTTCAGTTGCACACCGGCCCCCCTCACTGATGTGAGGCCCCATTATAATGATATACAAGTGTTGTAGATAAACTAGTTCAAATGTGTAACGGCGAATGAAATTTACGAAAATTCCGAAAAACGGCAAACCTCGCGCCCTGAGACTGCAACATGAACTTCATTACGCATTCACAGTCAGTCATGTCATGCCGTCATGTTCGCTGAAATACTCTACGGAGTATTTTGTTTTTTTCCATATCCACAGAACTATTCTCAGTTACTTCTATTAGGCATTTTATACTTTTGGCCCTATTACGCCCTTTGATTCCAATTTGGGCCAGAAATTGGTACAGAGTGCCTGAAACGAAACCCCTTGCTCCAATTTCCACTGCTCTAACAATTGCATTATACCCCTCCTTTATTAGCTCTGATTTTAGATTTTCATATTTATTAGTTTTATAATCGTGGCTTTGATCCATCCGGCATTCATATGATACTGTTAATTCAACCAGGATGATTTTATAGTTCACCCTTGACAGAAGAACAATATCTGGTCGCAGACCTTTACTTGATATTATTTTGGGGTAATCATTATGCCAACCAGGAAGGTCTGCAGATACCTCCCAGATGCCACCAGAACTAAAGAGATTTTTTCCAGGTATAGCTTGACATTTGCTTGTTTGCTTAGAACTGACATATCTTTTTCCTTCTGCAACAAATTTCTGGGCTGAATTAGATGACTCAGACTTCATATATTTCTTTATAATTTTGACCAGCTCATCCAAAACACTATTGTGCCTCCATGTATATCTTCCATTGACAAGGGCTGTTTTACAGGAAGTAAGAACATGTTCTAATGTTTGTGGCTTTTCCTTACACAGGGGACAAGTAGGATCACTCTCTTTCTTCCATTTAACAAGATTGTTCTTAGATGGTAGCAGGTCATACGTGGAACGTATTAAATAACTCAACCTGAGTGGAGCCATCTGCCAAATGTCCTTCCAAGTAATAGATTTCTGCAGAGCCTCCTCCCAGTTTGTCCATTGGCCTTGTTGGGATTGTTGCACTCCTTTTACTAGTCTTTTTTTATCTTCTTCGTTCATCACATTTTGGATGACCATGTCACGGCGATCTTTACCAGAAGTTTTCGACCACCATTGCCTTTCATTTAGTCCTAACCCTTGTTTCCCTGCTTGAGTGTATCCGATGATTTCATTGAAAGCTAGATTGTCTTTAGCACTTGTTATTGTCTCTCTGACCTTCCACTTTCTCCCTGTTTTTAATGTAGGCTTTAATGCTTTTATTGCTTTATCCTTGGAATCATCCAACATCATTTGAAGTCTAATTTTTCCGGATTTATACTCCTCCACAATAGATTTAAATGGCAACTTTAGTTTTGCTTGTCTGCAGTACAATGCAATATCAGACAAACCTAGAGGCAAACCCAACCATTTTCGGATATATTTGTTCATTTTTCTTTCCATTGACTCAGTTGTACTCATTCCAAATTCGTACACAAGTATGGGCCATAGTAGCATTGGAATGAGCACATGCTCTAAGCACCATACCTTGTATTTTCAAAGATCTATCTTATGAAGATCTTCTTGTAATGACCTGGATGTTTCTTTTTACTTGGTTGGTATCTTTTAAGGATTGATTGTACCACCGACCTAAACTTTTCACTGATTTTTTCTGATACAGTAGGGATTCTTTTTGGCCACCTACTACAAAATTTATGTTTTTATTCAACTTTCCTATGGTAAGAGAAAGACTTCTGGACTTGTTTGGTTTAAATTTCATTCTACATCAACTTATCAGGTCGTCCATGAAGTTTAATATCTTGCAAGTTGAACTTACTTTGGATGAGAGGATTGTAGTGTCATCCATGAACGCTTTCACTGGTTGCATTTGACAACCTCCACCAAGCTCAACAACATCAGCCTTGTCATTTCAAGCTTTGAGAATCAGCTGCATTGCTAGAACGAAAAGTATTGGTGACACTGTACATCCCATGAACAATTCCAACTTCAAGTCTATTCCACTTAGTCGTAAAAGTCTTTTTGTAGTGAAACGTGAGGAAACCATCAAAATAATAGCATGATAAATTTCCTCAGAATATGGTACATTTGTAATGATAATTGTATCATTTGGTGAGGTACTGATCCGTAGGCATTAGCTAAATCCAACTAAATGACATCCAAATCTTTTCTTTTAACAAAGAAACAAACTGAGAACTCTGTCCTTATATTAATAACAATGTTCATACTATATTGAAATCTGAACTAGTCTAATTTCTGTATCTATGCAATGAGTTGATATATGTCAATTATTTCAATTTTCTCAATCTCCATCAGTTTTAACTATTTATTATTTGGTTTTCTCCCTCCCAGAATTGGCATATATCAAATTAGCATCAGAATACATAAATCAGACCAGAGTGAATTTCATGATGGTGTGGCTTTCATTGCTCAACTGGGTTGTTGCATGGAATTGGTTAACAAAGAAAGGAAATGAGAACATTTACACATTAGAAATAGGAAAGAACCTGTACTGCACATGTTACTGAAAATAGAATCATTTATATTACAAGCATTATTGTTAATGTTTAAATCTTGTTTGCAACCATTTACTGCTTTGCACTACTGAAAGAGACTGCTGTCGGAACATGTAGTGAGGAGAAAAGGCTAAGAGAATTTAACTCAAAGGACATTTCAAAGGCAAGAGAAAAAGTAGAAAGCAAAAAATAACCTACTTGACTGGCTAGCAGGACAAAAACAAAGGGGTGTGGGAAGGGGACAAAAGTTACTTAGAACAGGCCTGCACAAAATATGGCCTACAGGCAGCATGTGGCTAACAAGACTACTCAATGTCACCTGTGAGGTGCTTATAAAATAGTTAATCGTTTTGTGATCATCAGAATAAATTCAGTGATTGATCATGTACAAAAAACATTCAGTTTTATGGAAGCAAGATTAACTCAGTCAATAATTGTTTTTGATTAAGACAGCTCCTTTGGTGTGCACTTGCACCATTCCCCTCCCTACTCTCAAGATCTGTCGTCAATTTTTTGGGAACAACATGTCCCTTCACATTTTTTAATTGTACTGCTATGATTTAGAGCAACAAGACAGGTAGTTGTAGTGAACTACAATTGCCAGCATCTTAAAAGGACATGGCTTATAAAAGTAGTACATCTGAAGAAGGATGTAGAAGGTATTGGCTGAAATGTGAAAACAAGACAAAGAAAAGAAAAATACGTGCTCAGTTGTTCAAAAGTCTCTTTGAAAGAAAGTATCGTTCTTCAATTAAAGGGTCAATGTATTTGTTAAAATTGATTAGTATTGGATTGTTTATAATGGAGCAAATAAATAAACATTTCTTTAATACATCACAATTTTAAATTTTTATTTTGAAAACTCAGACTTAATTGGGTGATTGTTGTTGACTGAAAACAAAATGAAAAAAACAAAGTTCCTTCTAAGGCAGCCAAAGCTGAGATAATTTCTCTCTCAAAAGTAGTCAGAAAAACAACCACCTCCCTACATAACGTTTTTTATTATTTTTATGGATGGTTTATGCTTCAAATTTGGGTTGCTGCTATCAACTTTCTTGAACAAATTAACTGTGTTAATTGGCTAATAAGGTTTGGTATTTTAATTGGTCAATAACTAAAGTGTTTCTGACGATGTAGCTGGCCTAAAACTTTCAGCAAAAAATCCTATCAGCTTTCTTTAATAGGCTGAATATCCTAATAAGTCCAAAACTTGAATTACCTTTTGCCTGTCCAATCTTGCGCTTCTAACTGCAGTACCATTTTCATCATTATGCACATTATTACAATGCTGTTAATTACGGTTATTAAATTTGTTTTCTGGGGGTGGGGGTGGGGGACATCAAGTTAACCATTGGTGTTTTGTAACATTTTATAGAGAGGGAAGCTTTCAGAAAATTCTCAAACTTTTTTTGTTAGAATTTTGCTAATAAAAAAAAAAAATTTACCTGTTTATCACCTGCACTTGTTTTCAGCTTTTTCAGTTCTGCAATCTTTGCCACAGGGAATTGGTCACTACCAGAGAGTGATCTAAATTAGGGAAAGTGACATAAAAGCTATATAAATATAACTAGCAAGAAAAATATAAACATTATTATTAATAATAATAATAGTGGATTTATAATTAACACTTTCACTGTTGCATGGCCATGCTGGCCTATTTTGGGAAAAATAGAAAGTTATTATTTACTGGAAATAAATGGCTATAAAGAAACTGAAGGACACTGCCATTGTATTTTTGAGAAGATACTTTGTAGTACAGACTCAGCTAAATGATCCCTTTCCACAACACAAAAATATAATAAAAATATGTCACAAACAGGTCATATTATACACTTCTATGTCTGCACTGGTTTTGAAATACTGAGCATGAGTTACTTTATAACACAAACACTAAGGACCAACAGTTCATGGTATCTTGAAAACATGTACACCCACAGCAGGCAGTATAAATTTTTTAAAGACATATATGTATGTCTACAGCAGCAGAAGTGTTAATAGTAATGAACAACATCAAACAAATAATAAGCAAAAATGAATAAGCAAACAAATTTTAGCACAAGTATATGATAGTCAATGGTTACATTATAACAGAGTCATATTGTATGAATACAAGATGCTCAGTGAACAAGTGAATGAATGTTGACACTGAAGGTCGATTTTTTTTCTACAAAGACATTTTTATGGAGCCAATGATTGCATAATAAAAGATCATGTGGCATTATCTATCTATATATAAAATTCTGTGACTTCCATTAGTTTGTCCGTCACACCCTTAAAATAGAGATACAGTGACTGATTGAAACCAAATTTTGGGCCCAATTGCAAACAGGTAAGGGAGTACAAAGTTGGTTTTACTAGAATGCATAACTTAGTACAATAAATTTTCATTCATTTTTCCAAAAACATTAATAACATTTTTTTTAAAAATGATTGAGTTGCAAAATTGAATGAAACAGAGTTTGTAAATCTTGACAAAAAATGTTAGCAATAACTTCAATAATACTAAATATGGTGAGGGATTTTAACATGTGTCACCATGTTGCAAAAAAAAAAAATTCTACTTATAAATAATACAAAAAATAATTTCTATGATAAAAGTTTTCTTCTTTTTATCTTAACAGAGCAGGAATCCAAATGTAAAATAAACACAAACAATAGACATTGTTGG
>CAHIKZ030004394.1:0-30243 GCA_903632075.3 Acanthosepion pharaonis
CTATGCTTTTAGGTAAACATGGCATAGCAGAAGTACCATGAACAAACAAAAATGAATTATGGCAAATTCTCTATCGAGCTAAAAATAGTTTATTATCCATTTCAACAAACTTGTGTACAGTACAGGAAACATTCTTTATAAACATGACAATTTGCTCTATGCAATGTGTGGTCTAATACTGTTAAGATATTTAAAGTCTGTGATTAATTGAAAAGGGCTTCTGGATAAACTACATTGTGTGTCTGATTATTTGGAGTAAGTATGCACGCAGGAGGCACGTTGAAATAATGGATAGTGGCTTGGATTGAGGTATTGGAGAGCTGGATTCAATTCAGTCAATCCATTACATCACACTTACGCATAATATACCTTGGGGAAGGCATGAATCTCTTCTCCCAGCTATATGGGTAAATAGCAGGACAGACCAGGTTGTATAGCTTTGGATGGCAACTGGTCCACCGCAAAAGGAAATGGCAACCTACTGTGTGGAAAAACCTTCTGCCCTATCAGTCATGTATTGAAAGATACATTATTGCCTAAGCGTGTATCATGCATGGCGCATAACTGACTGATGCTTAGTCTTTTTGCGCTTTCTGTCTCTGATGCTTTCTGTCTCTGATGCTTTCTGTCTCTGATGCTTTCTGTCTCTGATGCTTTCTGTCTCTGATGCTTTCTGTCTCTGATGCTTTCTGTCTCTGATGCTTTCTGTCTCTGATGCTTTCTGTCTCTGATGCTTTCTGTCTCTGATGCTTTCTGTCTCTCTGATCTTTCTGTCTCTGATGCTTTCTGTCTCTGATGCTTTCTGTCTCTGATGCTTTCTGTCTCTGATGCTTTCTGTCTCTGATGCTTCAACATCCAACTGTCCATGTTAAAAGCATGGGACAGACAGGTTGATTCCAATTTCCATGATGGTTTGTCCCTGCACTTTATGAACAGTCATAGCAAAACAGGGTTTGCATGGAAACTGGAGCTTCGAAATTTGAAGGGTGTCTCTGTGTCTGATTGAATTACCCTTTTTGTTTCTCAAAATTTTTTTCTTTCTTTATTTTTTTATTTTTAGGTTTTTGAGTTATATTGATTAAAAAAAAATTATTTGTTTATTTTTTTATTTATTTATTTTTTTTTTAAACATAAGAATGTAATAATAGAAAACAAAGAATAAGAAGTACTTCAAGGTTGCTAGGTTTTGTTTTTTTTAACATATGACAAACTTTTAATTCCGTTCATAATTGCCTGTTGAGTTAGTGATAAAAATATATTCGTTTATTTTCTTTTTTACCCTCTAAAATTTTAATAAAAAATTAAAGTATGTTTTTATTGATAGGTGGAAAATTTCAGTATTTGTTCTTTCTATAAATAGTACGTGTCTTAAAAACAGTTTGAGTTTACACTGATTTAAAACTAGTTTTAAAAGATAAAAGAAGCTAAGGATTTGTGTATTACAATATACCTTTATTTTAGGAATTTTTTGTTTGAGTTATAGTACTAAAAATGTATTTTTAATTTTTCTTTTTACCCTCTAAAGATTTAACAATAAAAAGTTGATTAAAAATTTATCATTTGTAAGTGGGATATTTTGCGTATTTATTCAAATGAAAAGTATTCATTTATTCTAAAAAATAGTTTTTCTTAAATGTTTTTGAGTTTTTCTTTTTTCTTTAACCTCTAAAAATGTAACAATAAAAAGAAGCAAAAAGTCCTTATTTGTATTCAAATGAAAAGTATTTGTTTAAAAAAAAAAAAAAAAAATCAGTTTTTGATTTAGAGGTAAAGAATGTATTCGTTCAATTAATTTTCTTTTTTTTTTTATCCTCTAACAATAGATGATTATAATGATAATAAATTAATAAATATGTAAAATTTCATGTAATTCTGTTTTTTTCATTTACATTTAAAATAGTATTTCATGATTTGTTTTAGGTCTCCAATAAAGAAATCTTTTACAATTAGTACTAAATTACAAAACAGTGATTTTCAGAAGAGCTTCTAATTTAAATTTTGTATTTACCTTTGAAGATTTTCGCAATAGAATTTGTGTAGTGTTTAAATATGTCGCGTCTTAATAATTGAATAGTTCCATATGCTTTTTGTGCTTATTTAAGAACTCAAGTTAACTTTGAAAAATTTCGCCAATGGAATCGGTGTGATGTTTAAATATGATGATTTTTGTACTTACTGGAAAATAATTGTGAAGAGTTCTACAAATTGATTGATTCTAATTATTTTATATTATTTAATCAGTAAGAATCAAAAACTAAACTTTTTTTTTTCTTTTTTTTTTTCTTTTTTTTTAATTTTCATTGGTTGGGAACCCCTGGTTTATACTAATTTTGGGCCACGCCCCACTTTGGTATTTCTAAAATTCTAGTGCCCCACCTCCATAATATTTAATTCCTACATATTCAAAATTTTACTGCAATTCACATGAAGGAAGCAAACTGAATGATCACGCACGCTGATTGGCCAACAAAACATGGGCTCTTCCAGCGACATTCATCACGCCCTCTCCTTTGTTGACCAAGACACACAAGTGTGGGGAGACAAGAAACACCCTATATACCAATTACACATGTACCTACATACACACAAAATATTTTTATGTATGCATCGTATGTATTAACACGCATTAACATTACTACTCTCACTCTCTCAATAGAAAACAATTCACTGTTAATCTCATTCTTGAATTTCCCCCTTATTCTGTTGGTATAGTAAGCCGAAGGGTGCATGTCCTACGCATGCCCCACCAAAATATTACCATGCCCAGCTGGTGGGGCATGCACCCCATGTTGGGACTCATTGGTATAAATATATTAAAGTGAATACGTAATTTTAACACTCAATGGCTTCTCTTTTCCGAGTTACAAGTTTACATGTACCAAAAGAAAGCAGATGTGACTCCTTTATAATAAACATGTTGTGTGTAGTGTTTAAATGGCTTTACTTTCTGAATACTAATTAAAAACTAGTGACAATCGACTTAAAAATGCATTTGGCATTAGATGACCAGTACGTAGCAGTTGATGTGTCGTTAAGCTGCATTCATTCAATCCTGTTTTTATTTTCAGGTCCAACAAATCATTGGACGTAGGACTAAAAAAATTAGTGGCAAAGTTCAATTGGAATACCTGATTCAATGGAAAGGATTTGGTCGAAGTGCCGATACGTGGGAACCTGTAGAAAACCTGAAGTCCTGTCAGGCTCTCGTACGGAAATATGAATTACAGAAGAACAAAAATTTAACTTTAAAGAAAACGTCCGCTAACAAGATTTTCAAGAGCCCGATACACAACAAACCTTCCAACAACTGTAAGAAACTGTCCGTGGACAGACAGAGCAAGCCTACTGCGACAGTGAAGAAAAAACTAACTAATGGTAGCGTGCGTGATGGTGACAGTGATGATGACTGTCGGTACTCACTGGTGAGAAAACCGTTGAAAACGAAGAAAAGAGTTGAAGCAAAACCAGTGAAAAAAGTTAACAAGGGAATTGGCAAAAACACGGACAATCAAACGAACCATAAAATTCCATTGACAATTATTCAAACAAAGGACACCAACTTTGCGGCAAATAAAAAGAAAGGCGTGAAACGCTTAAAATTGTTGGACAGCATGAAAAGGAACGAAGTAAAACCAGGTAAGATTATTTTGCCTCTGAAAATGATTGCTTGGTCTGGCATAAGGCCACAGTGATGGAGCACTCTAATGAAAATGACTTCACCTCTCTAGTATCTGATGCCATGTTAAAATAATGTAGGGAATGTTAAAATAAAGAAAAATAGGTAAAAGTTTAACTTCGGACCAGTCAAAAAAGATTTTAAAAGGATATTGACACCACTATTAGCATAAAAAGTTTGGAACATTATTTACGTTATTCGGACTATTGTCCTCATCTTTGTCGCCATATTTATTATGTTTCGGCCGTTGTACGCTCCGGCCTTCTTCAAGTGGTTGGAATGTCAAACTGAACCCTTTATTTCACTCACTGGGGTAGACTGTTCTAGTTCCACATGCCATGTTTAATGGATAAAACATTATTCAGTTATCTCCTAGATATTAAGAATAACAAAATAGTTGAGGATTTCACTTTGAAAATGTGTATAATTTACATATACCTCAGTCTCTAAATAAATTGTTTTTTTACAAATAAAATTGTTTTTATGAACATTTCAATACATCTGAAATTAGATATTAAAAAAAATAAAATAAGTTTTAATCTCAGTTATAAAAATGTACATCTTCAAAACTGCAAATCAATTTTTTTCAAACCTGTTAAAAATTATTTTTTTAGCCACTAGTGTTTGTTACTGTTCAGCCTATAAAATTTTTCTAAACAAGGAAAATTAATTAATTTTTTTTTCACAAATATCTTTATGGTTTTATCTACATCTAAACACCTAAGATTTATTAAAAAATTTAAAATAGTTCTTTTTTCAAGTTTTTTAAAATGTCTGTATTTTGATATAGATATTTTAAAACTGAAATTAAGAACTATTTTAATCATTAAGAACAGGTGATAGTCACAGATTTGGAAATATACACATTCTAAAAATATACTTTTAATATTTAACTTTAAGTTGTATTATTTTTAGATAAAAGCATAAATTTATTTAGGTTTTAAAAATTTAAATTTAATTTAATATATTACATTCTGTTCTTGAACAGTGTTCTTATAATTAAACATTTTCAACTGTTATTTCTGGTATATTCTATAACAAAATCACCTATTAATTTTTGAACAAGGTTAAACTTTCATTTTCCAATGCCATTTTGAATTCTTCTAGACTCTACATGTTTTGTATTAGGGCTGAATAAAACACTATGTTAATTTTCTTTGTAAACTAAATTAAATGATGATTTTGATGGTAGTCTCGGATTATGAATATTGATGGTGAAGTGATCAAATATGATAAACATGCTATTTGTTAGAGGAAAGCGAGGATGACCACTAGCAGCTATTGTCATCCATGCCAGTTGTATATTTTATAAAGCTACTGGCGACCATTGATAAATATCCAGCATCTTTCTGAAATGCGAATTATTTTGTCTATTTATAAACAAGATGTTTAATAAAAATTTATTCATCAACAAAATAACAGGGTTATTAAGACAAAAATGAGACAAAGAAAGAGCAAATAATAATTATAGTGTCTTTTTCGTATAAAAAACATGAATTAACTCATCTATAACTTTTTGATGAAATAAAACTTGTTTATGATTTGATTCTAAGACTATTAGTTTTAGAATTATGGTTTTTTAATAAAAGTTAAAGTAGCAATGTTGAATTATTTATGTATTTTTTTAATGTACATTTTTTATTTCACTTTTCAATTTTTGTTTTCAAATCAAAACATGCATTGCAAAATGTAATGTATATATAATGCAAACAATCACAATTTTTTTTCATTTATTCTATTTCTTTATACAAAAATTAAAATCTATAACAGACACAATACAAAAAAGTTATAACATTTTCAGATGTTTTGCAATAGAAAAAATACAATGACAGAGGAAACAATTCTGAAAGAAATGTGCATATTAAAAGTTAATCACCTTTTTATGGTGATTCCATAATTTTTGCCATGGCTTATTAAGCTAATTAAATTTAATGAATACAAATTATTTAGGTTAAATTTGTTATTAGCACTTTAGTGTAAGAACTCACCTCATGAAATGCTATACTGCACTGATTAATCAATTGATAATCCATTATCAATTATCTTTGTCATTGACTATTCATGTCCAGAACCTTGTTTCTTTAGCAAAATGTCATCCCTGATTGTTATCAAGTTATCTCAAAATTAGAATGAATTTATGTATTCAGTTTTTTTCCATTCATTTTCTCCATTTGGAAGATTTGTAGTTAATTTAAAAAATAAAACAGGATATTTTATTGCCTCAGATCTGTGTAATGGATTTTCACAAAGAAAATTTTGATACTAAGTTTGGCATGTACAATGTAAGAGTTTCTTAATGTAAAAAGTCGGATAATTCTAAAAAAATCAATAGCCTATCAAAAATCAATAAATTTAACTTTTTTCCTTCAATTTTGTTCAAACTCAGTATGTAGGTTACTTACCTCATGATGAGCTCAATGATGAACAACACTTTATTTATACACCACTGCATTTCCTTAAAAAACTGTGTAAAAAAAATGTCTCTATTTCAACATGTATTTTAAAACTATTCCCTCACTTTTCATCCAATTTAATACAAACTTCATTTATTTATACCCAACAATAAGTTGATTGTTTAACAATTACTTGTGATAATTGAGTCCATCCATATAGTGAAAACATTATTTAAATCATTTTTTCACTGATTTCTTATTTTTCGTTAATCTTTCCAACCAATTCATTAACAATTATTCATAAATGTATCCTCTTTTACAATTATTGGTAAATATGACAAATTGAATTTTACTCCAAAAAATCGTGGTCTTAAGTTGGTCTTCATTTTGCCTGTTTTACTCCTTCATTTTGTTTTAATATTCCAGGTTCCATAGGACATTTTTGTATTCAAATCATTTCTAAAATAATTCCTATATTAAAAATCATTATCCAATGAATTTCTATTCAGACTAGTTACTGTATTTGCTATATCACCAAGAAAATGTAATTGGACTCAAGTGGAAAAAAATTTTAATGGATTTGTTTCAATCAATCCTAAAATCCAATTTTCAGGTTCCATAAAGAAATAATCTTCAAAATTTCAAATGCACAGATATAGTAAAATCATTTTTTGAATTTCTATAAATTAAAACAAATATCAGCTATTAAATCAGATATAGAATCATTATAAAAATGAAAATTTGGATAGGTTCATTTCAAAAATAAGCCATATTTTATTCAGGTTCCATAACTATTTGATTCAAATAATTTAAGAAAATGCACAAAATAGTAAATTATAAAGAATCTAATACATTGTGCAGAAACTAATTCATATCATAAAACAGATTAAATACAATGAACTAAAAGAATATAAAACAAACATTTATTAATAATATTTTTCAAACTATATAGTTGATGAACAAATAAGATGCTTTCTTAGAAATCTCAATACTAAACTAATTATAAACAAGATTAAAATATACAAAAAAATTAGTAAATACTAATATATCTACAACAGATCCTAGCAAAAAAAAATTAGATTAATCATATACTACACTAAATCTAGTAAATCCAATTTAATTATTCGCAATGATTCTTCCCCCCTGTTAGTGATTTGCAAAAAAACCAACATAGTTTACAAATTCAAGTGTCCTTTGGGAGAGATTTTCTTCAACAAATTAAATAATATTTATGTTGGTCACACCACAAACTCGCTTTCACGACGCTTGACTCTACATTTGAATGATAAGTCTAACATTTTTAGGCATTTAAAACAACATGCCTGGCCGCATACACAATTCCGGAAAATCCTTGTTGAAAACACAACTATACTTAAACATGAAAACAATAAACAAAAACTAAAAATTCTTGAAGCTATATACATAAAACAGTTAAAACCTAACCTGAACAAAATAAACTACGAAATCTCCACAAATATTCTTAAATGCCTATAATTGATAACAGAAGCCATTGGTTTATACCAACGGCTTCCCATACTAAATGCTCCTCGTGTGGTCATGTGTGACGTCACGAGCTGCGATGCGATTTTCGCTTCCGCGTCTTGTATACATGAGTTTGTCGTTTATATTTTTGAAATTTTTCATAAACAAAAACAGACTATCATTATTGTTTTGTCCGTGTATTGTTTGATATATTGAAATGTAATTGTCATCTTTGATAATGGCTTATGTAAGCCCGAAAGCTTAGATTGGATTTAAAAACATGTATCAATATGGTGATTTTCTTTCTTCTTTCAATGATAATGTTATTAAACTTATCAGACAATAGAAAAAGGATTTTTAAAATAAATAGACAAAACTTGTCTATATTATTTAATGAAACATGCATCAATATATATATATATATATATATATATATATATATATATATATATATATATATATATATATATATATATATATTATATATATATAAAAATATATTTTCTATGTAAAATAGATATATAAAAATAAATTTTTGGAAAACTGCAGTTCGATTTTATTACCATTTAAAGATTCTCAATATTTTGTCAAACTGCATTTGAAATACACTGTTTATTTTCCATTTGCATCTTTGTATTGAATAAAATTGTTTTTATATATGAAAAATTATAATAAATAAATAATTATCATTCTACTCATCGGTATCGAGCCCTCTTTTGGATTATTGCTTGAACGTTGAGTTTATATGGGTTTTAAAATCTTTAGGTTTTTCCTGATATATTATAAAATTTATCCCTGTCTTTATCAACGATCAGACATTCTTCATTTAATATATTACAACCGCACGATCAGCAGGCAAAGGCTTTACAAAAAATAGGGCCCTTAAAAAGATTAAACTGCACCGGCCCCAGTTTTGAAATTCCATTACAGGAAAGGCGGATTTAACAGACTGGATTTAATAATTTTGATCGATCGCGGTCAGAACTTCAGGACACTCTTTCTGGTCAAAAGGATTGTTGATTATTTTTAGAACATCCGACATGTTGATTTCGGCTGGACACAATGACAAAAAATTTTCATCCCTAAACAAACAGACAGTTGGGGATGGAGATGAAGACTTTTGCGAAAAATTATGTATTCAAAACTCTATCCCCTGTTCAGGTTGTCGTCGGAAACACTCAATATCTGAACATACAGGGCTACATAGACTGCTATGTGCTCTCCTCAGACGTGAAAGCGGAATCCCAAAGACAATACTACATTCTTCGTCTAGTTTCATATTCCGTTTTTAGGATGCGATTTTAGTTATAAAGTAGTGACTGGCATCATTTACACTGTCTTCATTTATGGGTAGCATTATGTCATTTTAAAATAACCCATGCCCTTGATTATTACAAACTCCCATAATCATCAAATTGATGAAAAAAAAAAATATAGTGAAAATTTTTTACGTCATTCTCGTCGACCACGAAGACTGACATTTTTATTTTCCTACATTTTTCAGTTTTTTAGATCCACCAAAATTTTTTCCTCTTTACTAAAATGTGCGTAATCTTTGAAAAACAAAAAATCCGTAATAATGATTCGACATTTGGTGGGGGGACTTTTTTATGTATTTTGGGCAATTTCCAGGTTTCAGACTGTTATTACACTGATTGGGTTTTTCTTCTTGGCCATTTTCAGCCATCATTGGTTTCATTATTCTTTTTTTAATAAAATATATTTTTTTACTATAGTTGTCATTACCATTTCCATTAATCTTATTTTGTGCCATTTCGGTCCAACATTCTTATAATTCATGAATTCTTCTGGCCATTTTTGGACACCATGCTTTTTGTCACCAGACTGATTTTTGTCTTGTACCATTTTGTCATGGTGAGTCTGACATCGATTCTCCGGAAATAGATTTTTAATTTACAGGCCTATTTTGTTGATTTGGATATAAATATTTTATTGAATCATCGGTATTTTTTTTTTTAAATCCAATCAACCGCAATTTCTTTCCGTTTCAAGAAACTAAAAGAAAAGAAAGTTTTTGGTAATAAAACAAACTTCAACAAAAATTATTATTTAACTAATAAAAACTAAAACTATTAAAAGTTTCCATAAAAAGAACTTATTTTAAAGAAAAAAAATAAACAAAGAAACAAAACAAAAAAAACAAAAAAAACAAATATAGAATGCAAAATATATTTTTTAAATGAAAGACGTCTACTCTTAGTCCAAAAAGAATACGTAAAATAAAGGAAAAAAGATTAAAAAAAAATAAAAAAATTGCAGCTGAAAAAATAAATAAAAAGAAAAAAAAAAGAAATAAAAAAGTAAAAAAAAAAACAAATTAGGAAGAGTTTTAAATTTAAAATGATATAAAATTCGAAATAAATAAACGTGAAAAAATATAAACGCGGAAAAAAAAATAAATTCTTGATATGAAAATTTAATGAAAAAGCAAAAGAAAAAGGTGAAAATATGTACAAAAAAAATTAATATTTTATTTATATATAGAGCAACAATTTTATAACAAAAAAAAAAAAAAAAATAATAAATAAAAATTAAACAAGACATTTAAAAATTTTAAATGAATTTTTAAATCTCACCGAAAAAAAAAAAAAAAAAAAAAAAAAATTTTTTGAAAAGGATATTTATGGGTGAAAAATTAAATTAAAATAAAATGTTTCGAAAAATTTCACAAAATGAGAACAATGTAATAAAAATTAAAACTTTTTTTAAAACAATAATAATGCAAAAAGGTGAATAAAATCAGAACAATTACCATGAAAGTATTTTTATAAAAGACACAGATGCAATCTTTATTTGGCCTGAAAAGAGGAGACCGCGATATCAAACCAAATTATATTGCTGATTCTTCTTTGATTTTATCAAGGAGATGAAGATTAATTTCAAAATACCGAACAATATTTGGCATCAATATTCTAAGCATGGACAAATGATAGACTTAAAGATTTAAAAAAATTAAGAGAAAAGTTTAAAAAAAACAATAGATAGTATTACTTAAAAAAGATACAAGACTTTTCAAGTTGATAAAGGCACTGTAGGCGTTCTGAAAGTTTAGGAATTTTTATTTATCGCAGATTAATTCCACAGCGCAGCGAATAAATCACTGTAAGTTATTTAAAATAACTCGAATATTGGGGGAAATGAAAGAAATGAAATTTCGAAATAAGGTACTATCACACAAATCCTAATGCACCAAACCAGTGAAAATTAAAATACAAAACACTTTTTGTTAACTTTTTTTCTGATGCGGTTTAACCAAAATACATCAATTTTTTCTTTAATAAAACGATTCGAGGACATATAATTTTTATAAAATCCCGAGCATTTTTTCATTCGTCGACAACTGGGAGCGGACGCCAATTTTTTGCATATCAAAATACTTTTATAGAGACTCCTGTGACGGATTTTTTTTTAATCTAAATATTCCGTCTGAAGTATGTCATGCGGAATTCCAAAATTTTTTTGGTAAGTAATTTTCTTTTCCGAATCGTTAGGATAAAACGACGCGTTCTACTTTCATTTCAATGACTTAAGTCGCCGTTTTTTTCGCTATAGACTCATAAAATTTTCGAAATAAATTGACAAAAAACGAAATAAGCTTTAAAAAAACATATCAATCGTTAAATTTCCAGAAAGTTGTATATCATTATGTGCAAGAAACTAGAACAACCATCTTTATCTAGAAATATTTCAAACCGCACATCCAGCTTATTTCGAACAATTCACATTATCAATCACAGAATAGCCGATAAATCGTTATTGAATACATTTTCAGAAAAGATTAGAATCCACACGGAAAGACAATTGTTTTTTATGAAAAATTTTAATTACACCTAAAACAACAAATCTATTAGGCAGCGATCCTTATTCAAGATCGACTTATAAAATATATATTTTCAGATGACAACCTATTTCAAATCTCGCCATTCTAATTTATTTTGGAATTTTTAGTTCATTTTATATTTTGGGGTTTAAAAAATTAGGTATTCAAAGAAAAAGTTGATTCAATCTCGCAAACGGCTTATCAACCTATTTCAGTTTATTTAAAAACAAATTTATTTTTTAGATTTTAAGAATTTTATTTCCCTAATAGGATTTTAGTGATACAAAATTAATAATTAACCCATAGTGTGGAGGGTAAGATGCGAATAAAAATATACCTAATCAGATTTTAATAAATAAACAAAAAATTATGATCTGGATATAAAGTGGAAGATATCTTTTTATAAAAAACAATCAAATTTTGAGTCGAAAATGTCGTTATATTAAAAAATAGGAATATCACAGGAAACCACCATGGATAACTAAATAAATGTTATTTTAAAACCACTAGTGAGTCCTGCTTTTTGGAAGGTCGAATAAAAAACAAGAAAATTAAAAAGTCCTACTCAGCAGATCTCCTACAAGTCCCACGTAGTCTGTTGATTTTATAGTTTACATTTAATACCTATAGTGTAGTCACTCATAAATATGTCAGGTTATTCCATTACATCGAATGTAAAATTAAATTGATGTAAAAAGACCGGATTTTCTAAATTACATTTTATAGTGAATTTTGTATATTTTTCATCTTTTTGCAAAAGAAAACAAAATAATACAACATATCCAAAGGAACAATATTTACATTATTCGGACTATTGTCCTCATCTTTGTCGCCATATTTATTACAACGTTTCGGCCGTTGTACTCTCTGGTCTTCTTCAGGTGGTTGAAATGTCGAACTTAAACCTTTATTTCGCTCATTGGGGTTGACTGTGTTCTAGTTCCACATGCCATGTTTAATGGATATCAGCTATCAGTTATGTCCTGCTAATTTCAATCAAAAAGGTTCTCCACTGGCCTTAACCGAGAATTGAACTCACACTCTTTGGGTCCCATTAAACATTGCATGTAGAACTAGAAACAATTGGATCTAACCAACGCTTTTATCCTCTGTTCCATGTGTCATTGAGGAAACGTTGTAATAAATATAGCGACAAAGATGAGGACAATAGTCCGAATAATGTAAATAATGTACATAATACTTCATCTCAGATATATAGACAGATACTGAAGGGCCGAAACGTTGTAATAAATATGGCGACAAAGATGAGGACAGTAGTCCGAATAATGTAAATAGTGTACATAATACTTCATCTCAGATATATAGACAGATACTGAAGGGCCGAAACGTTGTAATAAATATGGCAACAAAGATGAGGACAATAGTCCGAATAATGTAAATAATGTACATAATACCTCATCTCAGATATATAGACAGATACAAATGAATAGTTAGAAATTAATTTCACACTGGTTCACGAAAATATTGCAATATAAGCACTGGTAAAAATTGTAGGTGAAGACTATAATACCCAGAAATTCATACACAGATGTCCTCAAGGACACATGTTACAGTGGATAAAGGCGTTAGTTAGATCCAGTTAGATAACGCATTTATCTTTTAATCTTCACGTGCTGGCTTGCCTTACTAAGGCATTTGGATGAGGGGTATCTTTACCCTTCTAATTCTTACTAAAGCAATCCATTACTGTCCTAATTCCATGCCTATGAATTTAAAGCCAAATATTAACTCGTGTCGTCTTAGTTCTGACAAGTATTTTTGTTCGTCCTGCACAGACTTTTCGCTAGGTGCAACCAGTTGCCAAATCTTACATGTCTATGGTGCCGTATTCTTTTGTGGATAAATTTTCTTCAGATATTGAAAGAAAGCCCAGCTTGCACTCCTGAATTTTGGAAAACACCACACTGACCGTTTCCCGTGCGATATAGTAGATGAATCCGACCCGCTTGATTCTGGCACCCTAAACATGGCTTCTCCAGAAACCCAGAAGAATCTCCATACTATACGTATGACACGCTATTTTTGTTTTTTCCTTACTCTCTGCTTGCTGTGTAGATATATGTGATATAAATTCTCTGCGTAGGACACGTGTATATACATACATGCATATATATATATATATATATATATATATATATATATATATATATATAATTGTTTGAGGCATCCGTTTCAAAGGGAAATGGAAAGTATTTTTTCTGATTTTCTTTACTAATAGACAATTTTAAATCAATCTTGCGTAGAAACAGCGCTTTTTTCAATTGGGGCAGAAACTGAATCAGTCACGGATCTTACAGCCATGAAGGACAACGGTATCCATTAGTCTTTCTATTTCAATCAACAAATGTCTATGAAAGGCGGGAGGTACAAAACCAAAATTTCATTTTTTTTCAATTTTAGCATCTTGCTCTTTCACTTTTCACAATAATCACATCATTCTTCTTTTTTTTTTCTGTAGTGTAGTGTTACTGATTAATGGGAAGTAGTATCCACTCAACTATCTCCTGGGTAATAGCTATAGCTATTTATAGTCTTTGTGACTTCATATGTAAATGAGACACCTCTCTTTCTTTCTTTCTTTCTTCTTCTTTTTTCTTCTTTGTCCCTCACTTTCTTATTATGATCTTTCGCACAATTCTTTTCTTCTTTTGATTTTTTGTACCCCATTTTCCCCTCCTTTTTTCTTTTTTTTTCTTTCTTTTTTTTTTTTTCTTTTTTTCTTTTTTTTTTTTTTCTTCTTTTCTTTTCTTTTCTTTTGCTTTTTTTTTTTTCTTTTTCTTTTGGTTTGGTTTTTTTTCTTTCTTTTATTTTTAAAAATTTTCTGTCTTTCTAACGTTTTTTTTCTTTCTTGTTTTGTCTTTCTATTCTATTTTACTTTTATTTTCCTTTTCTTTCTTTATTTATTTATTCATCATTTTTTTATTGAATTTCTTTTTTTTTTTCTTTCTGTATTTTGCTTTTTTTTTTTCTTTCTTTTTTATTTTTTTATCTTTTTTTCTATTTTTTTTTTCTTTTTTTTCTTTCTTTTTTTTTTCTTTCCATTTTTTTTTTTTTTCCTTTCTTTTTTTTCTTTTTTTTTTCTTTTAAATTTAAAAAAAGATTTTCTTTTTTTTTTTTGATAATTAATTTTTATCATTTCTTTTTTAAAAAAAACAATTTTTCTTTTCTTTCTATTTTTTTTTTTTTTTTTTTTTTTTTTTTTTTTATTTCTTTACAACTAATTTTTTCATTTTTAGATTCTTTTCTTTCTTTAATTTTATTTTTTTTTTTGATTTTCTTCATTTTTACCTGGAAAAATTTCTTTATGGTTTTAATTTTTTTCTTTTTGACTTTTTTATTTTTTCTTTTCTTTCTTTTTTCATTTCAAATATGATTTAAAATTTCTTTATTTCTTTTCATTTCTCCTTTTTTTTTCTTTCTTCAAATTTTAATTTTTTTTTGATTTTTTTTCTTTGAAATTTTTTTGTAATTATCATATCTAGAAGTCTTTAAGTCAATTTTCGCCATTTTCAATCCATCTATTTTTTTTTTTAAGAATTTTTTTTTTCTTTCTTTTCTTAAATGACATTTTTTTTACACTAATTTAAATTTGCAAAGATTTCAATTAAGTTTTTCATAAAAGAATCTTTTTATCACATTTATGAATTAGGATATAAAAATAAAAAATATAGAAATTAAATAAATTGGAATTTTCTTTTTTTTGGTATTTCTCTTGATATGAAATTTGGATGAAAAATAATCATCTTAAGTAAAAATTTTTTTCTTTAAAATTTTTCAAAATGGTTTGCAATATGAAATTTTCCATTTTTTTGACACAATTTATATTTAAAAAATGAAACTTTATATTTTATTTTTATTCTTTAAAAAGATAAGAATTATTTTAATAAATAAAGAACATTTTTTTTTTTCTAAATTGTAATAAAAAATTATATAAAAATAAGATATGAAACATTTTTTTAATCTTCAATAAAATTAAATGAATTTTAACAAATTTTAAAAATTTTTTTTGGAAAAAGAAAATAAAATTTATTATTTTCTTTTTCATTTTTTCCAATCATTTAAAAATTTAAAACACTATTTACATAAATTTTTAAAAAAAAAAAAATTTCTGCATTTTCAAAATTTTTGGAAAAAAGAATATATTCATATTCTATATAAATTTATATAAAATAATTTTAAATTTTAAATTTGATTAACAAAATATAAAAATTTCTTTATTTAAAATCAAATAAAAAGAAAAAATTTAATTTTAAATTTTTTAAGGAAATTTTTTTAAGAAATTTTAACAAAAAAAAAATAAAAACATATATTTAATTATTTTATATAAATATTTAAAATTTATATAATATTATATTTTGGCTTTTTTAAAAAAAATGTAAAAATTTAGAAAAGAATTATGAATGGAAATTTTTAGCAAAATTTAAAATTTTTTTTTTCTTTTTTTTCATTTCAAATTTTTTTTTTTTTTTTTCAATTTATAACAAAAAAAAATTATCTTTTTAAATTAAATGAATTTTTCCAATTTATATTGAATTTAAAAAAAAAAATTCAATTTTTTGATTTCTGGAATATAAGTTAATTTTTATTTTTATTTTAAATTTTGTATAGAAAAATAAAAAAATTTTTTAAATGAATTTTAAAATTATTTTTATTTTTTCAGAAATTAACATCCCTAATTTTTTTTATTTTATTTATAAAAAAGAATTTTATATATATATATATCAAAAAAAATTTTTTTTTTTATTAAATCAAAGTAAATTTTTAGTTTTTATTTAAAAATAAAAAAGAAAAAAATATTTTTAAAAAAATATATGAATTTAATTTTATTATTTTTTAAAATAAAAAAAGTAAGAAAAAATTAATTCAGAATTAAAAAAAAAAAAAAAAATGAAATAAAATATAATTTAATAAAAATTAAATGAATTTTATAAATAAATTTAAATATTGACATTTTTTTAAATTAGAAATTTAAAAAAAAAAAATCCCCAAAAAAAAAATAAAAATTGAATATTAAAATTAAAATTTAAAAAAGAAATTTTTTGAATAAATTTTATATTTTATTTAAAACAGAATTTTACATTTGAAAAAATAAAAAATATGAATTTTGAAAATTTTATTTAAAAATATTTTATAAAATATTTTAATTTTTAAAAATAATGAAAATATTTTTACATTTATTTTTTAAAATTTAATATTAAAAAATATATTATAAAATAAAAAATCCAAATAAATTTAAATTCAATTATATATTTTAATAAAAATCCAAAAATAAAAACAATTAATTAATTATAGATTTTAATCATATTGTTTTGCCAATTAAAAAAAAGAGAATTGTGAATAAAAAAAAATTTATTAAATCTAATAATTGAATCATTTTTTATTGTTTTTTTTTTTTCAAAATATATTTCCAATTTAATTTTTTTGAAAAAGTAAAAAAAAGAAAAAAAACAATTTTTATATGATTTCTAGTTGATCAAAAAATTTGTTTTTTGTTTAAAAATTTTCATCTTAAAATATTTATTCTCTAAAATAATAAAAAATTTTTGTTTTATATATTTATTTGACATTTTAATAATGAATGCAAAAAAAAAAATTTGGAAATCATATTAAATATATGAATATATTAGGGAAGAATATTTATTTTTGAAATATATTTATTTATAAATGAATTTTTTTCATTTCAATAAATTTAAAAAATTTGAAAAAATTTATAATTTTTAATAAACAAGTTTAATTATTATAATTTTTATAAAATAAATTTTTCATTTTTTAAAACATTAATTTAAAAATTTTGATATTTTATTTAAAAATAATGATTTAATATAGTTAAATTTTTAAAAATATATATTTAAATGAAGGAATTCCTTTGAATAAAATATATATATCCATGGGTAATAAAAAAAATTTTTGAATAATATGCATTAAAAAATTTGAAATTTTTCAATTAATATATTAATATTCCTTTAAAAAACATTTTTATTTTATGAATAATAAAAGTAAATTGATAAAAAAAAAAATCAAAAGAAATCAAAACAAAAATTTATTTTCATTATTTTGAATAAAAAATAAAACTGAATAGTAATACTTGGAATATATTGATATTTTTTATTTAAGTTTTAACAAAAATAAACATATTAAAATAATTATTTTAAAATATCATAAATTTAAAATAGAAATTTTATATTTATATATATATTAAATATTTAAATATATATAAATTTACAAAATTTGATATATAAAAACAAAAATCAATAAAAAATATTCAAAATATAATATATATATTTATTTTATTTTAATAGAAAAAAATTAAAAAGATTGAAATAAATAAAAAATTAATAATAAAAATTTTTTTTTTTTTTTGATAAGAATTTATTGTTATATATAATTATAATAAATGAGAAAAATATATAATTTGAATGATTGTTATTTAAAAAATTTAATAAAAAATAAATTAAAAAAAATAAAAAATAATTTAAAATATAACGAAATTTTGGGTTAATTTAACAATTAAACCTTTCCAGATTTTTGGATTTTTAAAAAATTGTTACTTTTTCAATTATTTTCAAAAATTTTATTGCAGTTCATTTCAGAAAAAATATAAACAATGATTTTGTTTATGTCATATATGTAAATTTTTTATTTAAAATTTTAAAAAATTTAAATGCAAAAATAAAGGTTTTAATAAATAGACATTATTTTATAAAAAAAAAAATATTTAAAATTTAGTTTAATTTTTTTTTTTAAATAAACTCTAAAATAAAACAAATTTTGATTAAAAATAACAAACACAAAAAAAAAAAATCTATAAAAAATATCGATTTGATAAAAATTTTTTTTTTAAAAAAATAAATTTTTTAAATTGATTATTCATTCTGAATTTGAAAAAGTTTTGAAATGAAAATTTTCAAATAATAAAATAATTTTCAAATATATAATGAATATTGAAATTATTTTTTTATGATAAAAAAAAAATAAAAAAAGATAAATGAATAAATAAATTTTAAATTGTTGAATAAATATCATAAATTTATATAATAAAAATATAAATTCAAATTTAAAGATTTTGAAAAAAAATTTTTTTAAAAAAAATAAATAAATAACTTAAATGGAAAAAATTTGTTTAAAATTTTAAATAAATTTTTTTACATTTTTTGAAATTTATTTAAAAAAAATAAACAAATATATCTTTATAAATAAAAATTTTATAAAAAAATAATATAATTTGTTTTTAGGTTTGAAAAAATATTTTTTATAAGGATATGTTAATAAAATTTTTATAAATAAATGCCTTAAATTTTGTCGTTAATTTCATTTAAAAAGTATTTTTTTAAATTTTCAAGGGAAAAAATATGAAAAAAAAAACAATATTTAATTATATATAAAAGGTTGATATATGATTAATAAAATATACATGTGAAAAAAAAATCATTAATTTTAATGAATTAACAAATCAAAAAAAATTGTTTTCAAAAATTGAATAAAATCAAACAAATTAATGACATCAAAATTTTAAATTTAAAAAAAAAATTCCAAAGTTAATATATTGATTTTACATTTTTGATTTAAATTATATAAATATTAAATATAAAAATTTAAATATGGCATAAGGACTAAAAATTTATTTTTTTTTTAGAAAAAATTTAAATCAAATTTAAATTCAAATGAAAAAAAAATATTCAAATATATAAAATATTAAAAAAATAAAATTTTTGAAATTTTTTTAATGTTTAAACATTTTTAAAAAATGAAAAAAATTAAAAATAATTTGAAAGAATTTAATATATATATATAATATATATATAAATATATATATATATATATATCAGGTCATCCCATAAGTTCTGTCCGAATTTTACTTTTTGTTAAAATGAACGAAATTTAAAGAGTATTTTATAATGTCTAATGGAGCTGAACATTATTTTTATGTTTAGATGCATTTAAACTGATCAAATTTTATTTCAGAGAACAATAAAATTAAATTTTGTTTGATTAAAACCCTGCTAACATGGAAGTACCCAAGAATCATTTGAGGCACATAATGCTTTATGAGTTCAAGAAAGGAAACTCAGCAGCCGAAGCGGCTAGAAACATTCACTCAGTTTATGGAGAGGAATGTGTGAATGAAAGAACTTGCAGAAGATGGTTTGCAAAATTCAGAGGTGGAGATTTCACCCTTGAAGATGAAGATCGAACCGGACGTCCAGTTGAGTTTGATGAAAAGCTTCTTGAAGCAGCCCTTGAAGAAAATCCTGCTTTATCAGTTGAGGAATTGGCAGTGGTTCTCAGTTCAAACCATACAACTGTTCATCGTCATCTTCAACAACTTGGAAAAGTTCCTAAACTTGGAAAATGGGTGCCTCATGAATTGTCTGAAAACAACCTCAAATCCTGAGTTGACATCTGCTCTTCTCTCCATTCTCGCCAACTTGTTTCACCTTTTTTGGATAGACTTGTGACTGGCGACGAAAAATGGATCTTTTATCGAAATGTTAAGCGTCGTAGACAGTGGCTTGGTAAAGGGAAGGACCCCAGCCACAGCCGAGAAGGGAACTTCATGGGCAAAAGGTTCTTCTTTCAATCTGGTGGGATCGCCAAGGAATAATCCACTTTGAATTCTTACCACCTAATGCAACAATTAATGCTCAAATATACTGTCAGCAATTAGAGCGTTTGAACCAAGCTTTGAGGAAAAAAAAGACCTGCTCTAGTGAATCGAAAAGAGGTGATGTTTCATCAGGACAATGCGCGACCCCACACAGCAAGAATCACGTCACAAAAGATCGAAGAACTTGGTTGGGAGAAAATTCCTCATCCACCTTATTCTCCTGATCTTGCTCCTTCAGACTACCATTTGTTTCGTAGCTTACAGAATCATTTGGAAGAAACAGCTTTTGTAACACAGGAAGAGGTTAAAACTGACATTTGTGAGTTCTTCGAATCAAAGCCAAAAGAATTTTACAGTAATGGAATTAGTAAGCTTGTTAATAGATGGAAGGAAGTCATAGATAATCAGGGAAAATACATTGTTGATTGAATCTGTAATTAAATGTAACATTTGGTCACTTGTTTTCTTTATTCAAAATTTTAAAAAAACAATGTCCTGTTTATTTTTTGTTCGTCAAAATTAGGTTTAAACCAAATAATACTAAAATGAGGAAAAAAAAAACAAATCAAGTTTTTATTTCATTTTAAAAATAAATTTTAAATGATTTCTGTTTATTTTAAATAACTCGCAAAATTTGACATAAAAATCATATTTTTTTTCAGTCTTTATCATTTTTAAAAACAAGTTTCCTGAATCAATAGAAGACAGTCAGAACCAATCACATTGATTATTAACTGAGATCTTTGGTTTATATGAGAACCCATGTTTAAAATTAAAATTTTTTTTTAAAAAATTAGCCAATATTTACAATTGTTTATTCAAAAAGATTCTTCAAATTTATATATAAAAACATATATCGCAGATTTCATATATATAAAAAATATAGATATAACAAAATGTGTGTGTATAAAAAAAAATTAAATTCATTTCTACTTAAAATATAAAAGTATTCACATTCATTTAAACACCTTTGTTCAATTTTTGAATGACTACAAAAAATTGTTTTTCATAAAGATTTAGATATTAGATTTACCATTTTTTAAAATGTGATTTTTTTTTTTTTTTCAAGAATAAAGAAGTTTACAAAATATAAATAAAATATACGATATATCGGATAATTATTCAGAAAAATTAAAGTACAAATAAAAATATTAAACATACCTTGTTTAATACTTTCAGTAAAAAATTTTAAGGAAAAAAATCCAAATGTTTTTATTTTTAAGATTTATAATTAATGTTCATTTTTAAAGAACAAAATTCTTTTAAATAAATAAATTTTTAATTTTGAAAAAAATCATTATTTCAAATAAAAAGCTCTCTAGGGTAGAATGTCAGCCATCTTGGATCAAGGTCCCATGTTTATAGATCATCCAAAAAAATTTAAACAAAAATTTGTTGATTTTTTTTAAAAATTCGTTCTTTTATATATGAAATTTTTATTTGTTTTCACAACTATCAGAATTATTTAAATGTTTGGACTAATTTTGTTTATTTTAGTAATGTAATCCATTTATTTGAATTTTATTTTTATTGATATAAATATCCAAGAGAATTAAAATATTTGTTTTTTAATAAAGGGTTTATGTAATTTATATATAAAATCATTAGTTTAAAAAATTATCCAAATTTAATGTTTGAAAATTTTCAATCAAATTTCTGGATGAATTTTGAACCAATTTCAGTATTTTTAAATTTAAAAAAAAATTAAACGTTACATGTAAAGGCTTCATCAATTATATATATCTGAAAACTTAAAATATATATATATTAAATGTTTTATAAATTTATATAGAGGTTGTCTACAAGTTAAATATTCAATTTGCTCATTTGATTTTTATAGGGCTTTATCTTCAATAGTTCAAAGAAGTTTTTCTTGATTTCTTATAATTAGAAAATTCTTGCATGATACATATAAGTACTCTCATTCTTGTATATATATTAAATATAACATAGAATATCTATATAGCTGTTAAACCTTTTAATATTAATTCTATAATTTATGTATTAAATCCAAAAATTAATTTTTGTGGCAGAAATTCAAAAATATCTTTGTCTTAAATTACTTTTACATTTAGTTTTATTCACCAAATTTTTCGAATATGATATAACTTTTCTCATAAATTAATTATTTTTTGATTTTCATTGATAAAATTTTTCTTTTCAAAAATATAATTTGAAAATTGATAAAAATTTTATAAACTCAAAATTTATATTATTTAAATTGATTTTATATGTCCATTTTATAAAAATAAAGATTCTTTTCATTTGTCAATTTTTTAATAAAGATTCAAAATATCCAAAATAATTCATATATTTTATCAATGTACATCATTAGATTCTTTTTTGAATAAATTCAAAAATTTTTTATTGCAGAAATTTTATAAAAAAAAATTTAAATTGATAAATAAATTTTAGGTTCAATTGTTTAAAGATACTTTTCAACTTTATTTTATGAAAATTTTATTGAATAAAAAAAATGAACAAATATATATATGTTTGTATATATATATTTATATATATATATATATATATATATATATAATATTTATTTGTAGATGTCTAACAGTAATTATAGATTCATTTAAAAATAATTTAAAAATTTTTATTTTAAATAATTCAATTTTGCCTGAAAATTTCAAAAAAATTTGTAACATAAAAATTTTTCTTTTCACAATTTAATTTCAAAGATTATAAATATTTACAAACGGGAAATTTGATAAATAACATTTATAATATAGGCGTATATTTCCAATTTTAATGCTCATTTTAATTAATATAAAACACATTTTTGCTAAAAATTTTAAAATTAAAAAAAATTTTTTTTCATGTTTATCAATTCTTGTTTAAAAAAAAAATCAAAGAAATATAGAATATTTTTTATATATATTTTTTATTTATATGTGTTTATTCAGATTAAAAATTTTATTAATCAACCCAGATGGTAATTTTATTGACTGTGTTTTGCACAGTTATTCAAAAAATAAAAAATCAAAGTCCTCCTTCAATTCACCAAAAAGGATTTTCATTATGTTTTTCAACGTGAATATTGTTATATACAAAATTTTTAATTTATTTAAAGAATTTAAATATGCACCTTTTCAATTAAAGAATTCTTAGTAAAAATGGTTTTGAAACAATGACAGTTGCCAGTTTTAACATTCTTCATGGACAATGTTAATTAATATGCTTATTCAGAAATTTTGAAATTAGTTGCAAAGCATATTAAATCATATTTTAAATAAATATTATAATTATTTTTTTATATTCTAATTACTTTATTTAACAAATATATTTGAACACTAATATAATACCAAACAGGTTTTGATTTTTTTATGATATTCTATTAAATAGGGACTTATATTCATAGTCTATGTTTTGCTATATTTTTTATATGTTTGTTTTTATTTAATGTTTTCTTATATAATGAATGATTTGGATCTTATATTGATATTTTGATAAAAATAAAATACAATTTGGGAACTCCATTGAATCTAATAAAAAAAAAAGTATTGTAGAAAAATAAAGTTATATTCATCAATATAGCATATTAAATTAAAATTTCTTAACATTTTTTTTTATTTCGAACCCCGGATAATAAATTATTAAAAAAAGATTCAACAATTTAAAATTATTTATTTTTTGCCTTTGGAACCCCCCCATCCTTTTAATGAAATAAAAAAATTGATTTTAATTTAACTTCCAAAGAAAAAAAATAGCATTATTTTTTGGAAATCCTATTAATTAATGAAATAAAAAATTTAGAAAAAAAAAAAAAATCAAAAATCCTGGCCTGTTCCATTAATATTAAATTTAAAAAGATCCATTATATTTTTGTTTAAGCAAATATTATTTCTTAATCAAAATTATTTCAATTTTGGATACTATTTTGAATTTGAATAATAATGGAAACATTTAATAAATGCATACAAAATTTAATTTAAATCAAAATCAAAATTGAAGGACATATTATTTAAATTATAGAAATGTCAATAATTTTAATATCAATATATATATACATTTTTGGTATAAAATCCTAAGGCATGAAGGTTCATAAACATGTTCAGATTATAATAACAACAGAAAGAGAACAATAGTCTGAATATAAATAAACAGATAACATAATGACACTTCTCATTGAAAATATCTACCAAAGTTAACAAATAGTATTAAAATCAACAAAAATGGGAGTAGTTATTGAAATCATGTAAAATTGAACGTCTATCCCTTATTGAATTCAGAAATGAAAATCAGATTAAAAATTTGTGGAGAGGACAATAGTCTTTTATAAATAACAATAAAGAATGATATGCTCCTCATTGTAAATATTGGTGAATAAAGGAAAAATCGTTCCTAACAACAAAGCAAAGGACAATAGTCTGATTATAAATAGTGTAAATTGAAGGAATTTTATTTAAATATAAGTTCTCCCCAAATGTTTTGAGGATTTTAAAAATCTAAATTTTATAAATTGAACCGGGATTGAAAATGAACAAATTCATTAAAGACAAATATTCTTTGGTGGACAATTTATTAAATATATGATTGTCATTTTTGTTCTTATATATATTATATTAGCCATTCTATATATATTTATATAAATAAAGGGATTAAAAAATGAAAACATACATTTGCCCCTGATGAATTGTTTTAAATAAACCTACTAGTTCTATTTTCTGAAAAAATAAAAAAAATTTACAAAATATTTTATTTACATTTAACTCCCTGTTTTAGATTTTTCAATTTAAAGAATGAATGCTGGAAAACCATAAATTTATTCATAAATATATTATATATATACTATTAATAATAAATATATATATTAACATTTATATATGAAATACAATATTTATATAATTAAATATGACGTATGACAATTCAAATGTGTCAACTTGAGGTACATTCCGAGTTTTATTATTTATAAATATATATATATATATATATATTTATATATATATAATAAATTATAGACATGGTCAAATATTTGAACATTCGCTTTCTGACAGGATAAAGAATAGGTTCAAATATGAAAATTAAAAAAATCGAAAACTAGTTCAGGAAATTTTCAGGGAAACAAGGACCAGCATTTTTGTTGAATTTTCGAAAAAAACAATATTGGGGATTCACTTGTTTGGAAATGTCCCAATGGATTATTTTGGATTACTTGGATGTTCATGTAAAATCCATGTGAGAAATTTAGGGTTTTTTTTTTTTCAATAATTCCAAAAAATTTTGAAAATATTAGATGGAAAAATAAGTAAAAGAAAAAAGAAACAAATTAGAAAAAAAATTTTAGATAAATATATAAAAAAAAGTTTGGGTGTTAAAGAATTTTAAAATGCATGAGATTTTTGAAATTTGAAAAAAACACGAAATGAAATTTTAAATTTTATAGAATCCCTTAAAGTTAGAATCAAGAAAAAAAAATATTATATATGATATATATATATATATATATCTCAAAAATAAACCATTGTTTTAATACAAAGAATTAATTAGCAATATTCGTTTGTGATTTATGGTGAAAATCAGAAAGTTCCATTAAACTTAAAAAGTATTTTTAAAATAATAAGATATGTACTATATTTAGTTGTTATGGATTCTGTTATTGTGACATGTGCAAATACTTAAAAAAATATAAAAAATTAAAATATGTTTATGGAGTTATAATAATACATATATATGATATAAAGCCGATATGAATAGATATATTTATATAAATTATATGTATATAAATTAAATAAATTAAATATATGTTAAATAATTTATATTGAATATTATTTATTTTTTTATGACAATTAGAGAATTTTTTTGAATTCAAGAAAATTGAGTTATAAAATGTTTTTTAGTCTTATGGATTTACAATTAAAATTATGGGCCTTGTAAGATAAGGAAAAATTAGTATTTTCAAAAGAGCACATATTTCTAATGTAAATATAAATATATATATATATATATATATATATATATATATACATTACACAAGTTTCATTAGGAAAAATTGGCATTACTGTAAATTTTTTTTATTTGTTTTTTCTTCTTTTCAATGTTTGTTTTTCTAAACAACACCAGTAAAATTAAATTGTCAAAGTGGTTTTATACAAGATAGTGACATGGCAGCTATAGAAATACAAAATTATTCGGGATGTTCTTTTTGTTTTTTGAATAAAATGTATATATTTTTATTAAGATAATTAGTCTATTTATATATTTATATAAAAAAATAGTAAAATTTTGCTGTCTATATACCTTATTTTAACAGTGTGTATATTTAATGCTCCAATTTTGATTAAAAAAGAAAACAATTAGATATTGATGTTATATTTAAATATATAAGTAAAACATAAATAATATATATATATATATTTATTTCTGGTTTTAAAAGAAAGTTGGAAAATGTTTTTTGTGATTCATGATTAGGACTTCATTTTACTGTTTGTTTTATTTTAGTATGTTTTGGTAAATTTAAACAACTGAAAAGCATATGTTATAAGAAAAAAATGCAACGAATGAGTGTGTGTATAAATATAAATATATATTGATTTAGAAAATATTATTACATATTATTTATTAGTTATGTATATTCAAATCCATATGATATATTTATTATATAACAAGAGATATTTCGAAAAAATCAATTTGTTTTTGGGTAAGATGAATTTTCCAATAATGTCAAGTTACGTTACTGATTTATTAGGTTTACATATAAATCATAAAAAATTTTATGAAACATAGGTAACGTTTTTTCTACCAAACACTTAGTTTACATTTTGTTTTAATATATATGTGATTTTAAAAAAGAAACCAACATTACCAAAATATCTTGGAAAAAAAAATTACAAATCAGCGATGTTTTTGAATAAAAAAAATAAATTTCAAGGGATAAAAATCTTGTTACGAATTCCCAGACAAAATAAATTATTAACAATGTTCTGAAATATCTCAAAATAAACATGAAAAAAATCGAATATATAAATAAAATAAAATAAAAAATAAAAAACAAAATGACAATAAAAATAAGTAAAATAAATTTTGAATAAACAAATTACCAAATTATACCTGTTAGAATAGAAAAAGAATAAATAAATAAAAAACAAAATCAATGAACCCAAATAAATAAAGTAAATAATAAACAAATTAATTAAAAACCATTATGACCAAAAAATATTTAGTTGATAGACTAAAAAAAATCAAACCAAAAATCGGACGAAAAAAATATATAACTGTTATATAACGATAAAAAAAATAATACGTTACTTAAAAAATCGAAAAAAAGAAAATAAAAAAATACAGTATAATAAATAAATAATAAAAAACAAGTAAAATAAATTAATCTAAATTCATCCAAATAAATAAATAAAAACAAACAAATTTTAAAAGATCCTGATAAAATTAACCGTTATAAAAAAAACAAATAAAGATAATCAATCCAAATAAATACATGAAGTAATAAACAAATTAAAAACTGTTCCTGCCAAAATAATAGTTAGAATAAACTACAACAATCAACCCCAAAATTGAATAAATATATATTTAATTATCTTCCCAAACCAAAACTGTTAAACAAAGTTCTTTTGTATTTTTGTTTTATAAACACAAATGCAAAAAAGCCTAAAAATAAATTTAAAAAATAAAACATAAATAAATATATAAGATAAATTTTCTTCTCTTGATTTAAATAAAACTCTTAAGCAAAATAATAAATAACCCAAATAAAAAAAAAAGACAGTAAACGATGATTTAAGTTCAGCTAAATAGGCATGGTTAGAACTGTGTACCAAAATAGACCATCCACAATGCACCACTATATATGTATATATAAGATATATTTTTTAATAAAAATCTCTATGAATATCTTCAGCCTTGCATGATCAGTGAAATTTTTTATGGTAATAACATCAGATCTATTGATGGTTTCTGGGTGGTAGGGTTCAAATTCAAATTCTTTTATAAAAAGATTTACAATAAAGAAAATAATATCAGTTTAATAAAACCTTGTTTGATGAATATTTTGGTCTGCTGGTTTGTCTACTGTGAAAATGTAAATTTATTCTAAATGTTGCTCTACCTTAACCTCCTCTCATCTGTGGATAATGCATAGCGTTCACAGGGATTCTCATGATTTAGTCTTCGGAAATTGTAATGACAATTAACAGTTGCTGGATTTCTCTAGACATGGATCAAGTTGTTGATCAAACTTCATAACAAATTTATTAATTTGTACTGATTCCTTCAAATTATTTCTTGGTCTACCTTAAGCTGCTTGAATTTTGTCAATGTTTGTTGGCTAATTTTACTTCAGGTTGCAGGCTTTATTTTCGTATCAATTTATTTCAAAAAAAAATGTTTTTAAAAAAAAAAAAAAAAAAAAGCATGTCTTCTTATAATTTCATTCTTTCTGACATTTGTCCTCTTCTTTTTTTTTGCCCCCCTCCATTCAGTGTGGCGTTTTTTTTCTCCCCCTCCATTCAGTGTGGCATTTTTTCTCTTGTTTCCATTCAGTGTGAGCGTTGTTTTCTCCCATTCATTGTATCGTTGTTTCTCCCCCCTCCATTCAGTGTGGCGTTGTTTTCTCTCCCCCCTCCATTCAGTGTTTTTTTTTTTTTTTTCCCCCCCTCCATTCAGTGTGAGCGTTGTTTTCTCTCCCCCTCCATTCAGTGTGGCGTTGTTTTTCTCTCCCCTCCATTCAGTTTGGCGTTGTTTTCTCTCCCCTCCATTCAGTGTTATGTTTTTTTCTCTCCCTTCCCCTCCATTCAGTGTGCGTTGTTTTTCTCCCCTCCCCTCCAAAAAGTGTGACGTTGTTTTTCTCTCCCCTCCCCTCCATTCAGTGTGGCGTTTTTTTTTCTCCCCTCCCCTCCATTCAGTGTGGCGTTGTTTTTTTCTCCCCTCCCCCTCCATTCTGAAGCGTTTGTTTTTTTTCCCCCTCCCCTCCATTCATGTGGCGTTGTTTTCTCCCCCTCCCCTCCATTCAGTGTGTGGCGTTGTTTTCTCCCCCTTCCCTCCATTCAGTGTAGCGTTGTTTTCTCTCCCCCTCCCCCTCCATTCAGTGTGAGCGTTTTTTCTCTTCCCCTCCATTCTTTCTCTCTCTCCCCCCATTCTGTTTGTGCCTTTTTGCCTCTTCCCCTATTCAATGTTAGCATTTTCTTCCCATCAGTGCTAGTGTTTTTTTCCTCCCATTCAATGTTAGCATGTTTTTTTTTTTTTTTTTTTTTCCTTAACACCCCGTTCAGCATTAGCTTTTTAAAGTTGGAAATAAATAAAAAGAATCCTTTGTTATATTTAAAGACTTGGCTGACCAATGTTTCAAAAAAAAAAAATTTTGCATGTGAACACCTTTTCTGCTTTTGGCCAGTGAATGGTTTTCTTCTTTGTTTTTTTTTATTCCCACTGAAACAAAATGAAGTCTCTCAACCTGTTGACTTATTTTACTCAGCCTTTCCTTTCTTCTGTTTAGTTGGCATATCCTTTCTCTTTATTATATCGAACAATTATTGAAAATGTAGCTTATTTTAATTGACTACGTGTTCTGTTCAATAGGGTGTTTTTTTTTGTTTTTTTTTCCTAATATAAATTTAAAGTTTGCTTTTCCACCTAAGATATTTTACGTGTTAATTAGTTTTGTGTTTATAGAAAGTGTCTGGATGAATAAGGTTACAGCATATATAAAATGTGTGTGGACATGTGTATAATTATGGGCCCTCCCGTTGATTTTGACACATGAGGATTCAACAATCTCATTCAGTTTTTATGTTTGTGTCTTGCTAGTGACCTGCCTACAAGTCCACATATTGTGCAACAGTGATATATATATATATATATATATATATATATATATATAAGCTTCATTAAAGATGCTTTAAGGAGAAAAGGATAGAGAGGAAAGTAAGGGTGTTGATATTAGAGTAAGAGAAACAACATTCAAACCACACAACAAAGGCTCTGACAGAGTTATTACGTTACCATTATTCTTTTACGTTTATATTTTTCATTTTATTTTTAAAACACGGTAACAAATTTTTTTTAATTATTTGGGTTTTTTTTTAATTTTAAAATTTTTTAAAGTTCTTTTTATTATTATTAAAAAAATTTTTTAAGGGGTTTTATTATTTTTGGTTTTTTTTTATATTTTTTTAAAATTTTATATTTTTTTATATATATTATATTTTTTTATATATAAAATTTTTTGTGTATATATTTTTTTGTGTGTGTGTTTTTTTATATTTGTGTT
>CAHIKZ030004395.1:0-30278 GCA_903632075.3 Acanthosepion pharaonis
AATAAAATTAGGGTTTTAGCTTCTATTTTTGAAACATGGTTGGAACTGTGTAGCGAAAATAACCATATTTTAAATCAATTAATTTATAATATTAATGCTCTGTAAATTTACATTGAGCACTATTTTGTAAAAATAAAATATCTATAAGAACACCGGATTTTATATCTTACTGTTCTTTCTTTTTATTTATATACATATATATATATATATATATATATGGGTCTAACCACAAAATTGTCCAATTGATAGATTAAGTTGTGAACAGTTGTATCTTAAAAATGTCTTACTGGAATCTACTTTGAGTAATAAGAATGTATAATTAAGAATGTATAATTACGTTATGTTTATCAGTAGAATCTGTCATAAAAAAATATCATATTTATCATTAATTAATCATAGCTAAGTATCAGAAGCTCTACTCTAGGATAATTTTCATGTACGATTTCACTTTTGAAATCTATTTTCGCTGGTCCTTGGGCTGTCATAGCTGAAACTACTTCTTTAGTGCCTCTTATATATATGGCGAAAAATTATAATGACATGAAGTGTGGAAACATTTATAACAGGAGAAAGTTGGTTTTTACAGAAGCACAGAAGATACAAAACAAATTGTCAGCAAATGAAGAGTACATGAATCGCAATCGATCTTCGAAAATTGTTGAGGAGAAATGCTTTTGCTCAAACTACACCGAATGAACAACATGCATTGGAAGGAGAAGAAATTCACCAAAGACTTCTTCTAGCAGCCGTGCCAAGGCCGAAAAGCAACGTTCACAAAGACTGTATAGAATTGTTCTTTGCCCTTCAGTTCCGACAGCTCGAGTAGCAAAGTTCTGGCAGCGTTCCTTCCTCGTCGAGTTAACCGTTGCTCATTAGTTTCTGCTGACCTTGCATTAGCTGTATGAATAGCATTTTGTCTTAGTCTCATTTGAGTTTCTTGTTCCGAAGCGTTTCTTCTTCGTGCTTTCATGCATTTGGCTGTAGTAGTAGCACGTCCAAGTGAAGGATTTTGCTTTCTTGGAGTTACTGTCAGGCTGTAGTTGGAGGGTTTTGACTAAGCGTTTTGAATAACAATTAAGTAATCAATTAAAAAGCAAGAATATTATTCACATTAATTGAAATATAGCCACAATAAATTAAATGCAAGTTTATAAGGGAGACCACGGGAACGTGGTAAACAATTATAAGCAAGCTCGTAAATTTAGGATTTATCTAAAAATAGACTACCAAAAAAAAACGTTCTAGTAATAAACATTAATTACATGTTCCACTTTTTTAAAGGTTCGTCAGAGATTGAGATAGAAAGGAAAAACAAGGAAACAGTGTATTGGTATGTTAAGTTTCTTTGTTAGTTCTTATTGGTTAGATACGTTCACTTGTACAAACGCAATTGATCATATATAAATATGTGTAGGGAACGTCAAACGTGAGATAGTGTAAGAGTTTGTATGTAAAGAAATGCTTGTGTATCTAGCATTGGATGGTAACGATAATTCATGTAAATGTATAAGTGCGTGCGTGAGGAAAGTCTATCGATTTCACCCTCGTCTAAGTCTGTGTGCGGATTGTCTGTTGTCATCACATCGGTTTGGGTTGGTTAGACGCATCTCGATATTATAATAATATGTTGTGGTTTGGATTAAGTCTTTTCTCATGCGTATATTTGGAAAAGATAGATAGACATAATTCAGATTCATTAATAATTGATCTATAAAAAGACGGTAATGTGATGCATTGTTTCACACTAGTCTTTATATTTGGTAATAATACTATAAATATATTTTAAAAATATTTTCTCCTTATGTTCTTTTTTAATTAGGTTTAGATTAGTGAAATGAAAGTTATATCCCACATCGTTTAGATGCAAGTTGAGAGAGATAGAATGTCTGTCTAAGCGGATGTCTCTTTTTTGTTCGTAGATCCGGGATTTTAGTTCACGTGATGTCTCCCCGTGCAAATGTTTTTTGACACTTTATCTGATAAAATCCGCAATTTGAAACGGTATCTGTCAATATTTCTGGGATGAGATATTGCAATTATTTACACAGTTTACATTGTTAAGACTATTGTCCTCATATTCACGACGTTTCTGCCGTTGTACGCTACGGCCTTTTTAAGGTGATTGGAATTTTGAACTGAACCTTTTAGTTCGACCACCAAGTTAGATTGTTCTAGTTCCACGTGCCATGCATTTTCCGGATATCTCAGTTATCTCCCTTAATTCAACTATGTGAAGGGATTTTGAGAAAAAAAAAGATTTGTTGCTCATATAACTTCAGGACGACCTTCCAAAGGCTTTGTTGCCTATTAATATGATGTCGAGAAAAGGTAAAGAGTTGTTTGTTTCAAATTCGTGCGTGAATTTAATGGTGGGATCAAATTTGTTATTATGTTTAATAGGCTTGTTGGGTATGTAATAAGAGGACGACATTTATGTATCTCAGGTAAGTAGAAGCTAGAACACCTCTAATACGTGACCCGATGTGTATACCGGATTTTTCTTTGTAGAAAATGTCATTGAAAGAACCAGTGATTCGTAATTAATTTGAATAGCTTTATAATTTTGTGGACGGATAGAGGAAGCTTTTCCATGGAGTTTTTTTAGGTGATTGTTTAATACATTAAGGCATTTCGTGATAGGTACATTGGTGTATAGTGATTTGATATTTAAACTTGCCAGACATTATTGTCATATTTATGTTACGTATTCTTCGGATTAAGGCACCCAAGTGTTTGATGTGTGTTGTGTTGATGGTGTCTAATAACGGAGTTAGGATTTTTGTGATGTCACGAGCTAACTTGTGAGAGGTGCTTTTAATTCTGGCCACAATGTGTCTGATGAGTAAGTTGGGCACTTGAGTCTTAGGTAAGCTATATAATTTCGGTATAATAATCTAGACGAAGATTTATTTTCTTTTTTTAATAGTTTCCTTATTGATATGTTGAATCTATGTGTGTCAGTGTCTATAATTTGGTTTCAGCGTAGATGTTGTTATTTATCAGGAATTCTAATTTTTAAATGGTTTTGTCCATTATTACTATACCGCCTCCTTAGTCGAAAGGGTTTATGATGAAGATTTTGTCCGTGGATAAGTTTTTAGTGCTTGTATATATCTCCTGGTTAATGTAGTTTCAATGGTTTGAATGAAGGTGGCTGCTAATATACCATGTATGAAACCTTTTTCATATTCAGTGTGGCTGAAATTATGCTCGTTGGTGAAAGTAATAATTGTATCATGCTTTCTCGAATATGACAACCGCGAAAATGTAATATATCGGAATGCTGATCAGAAAAGATGCGTTTAATTGATTGAACGATTTAATATTCTATGAGAGTTAGTCGTGGAGAATATCCAAACTCATGTCCATGATCGTTTCCGTTGTCCTATTTTAAAATTTATTCGAAGGCGTTGTTATACAGTAAATTTGCTATCGATATTTTTATTCATACTCTATTAATGAGGAATGAAGCGTGATGAATTTAAAGCTGACTTAAATGATCCCAGGAAAAGTAGAGGGAATATTTTTGTATGGAGTTGGATCTGAAGGACTCAAAACGTTTAAATTTCCATTTCCGGTAGATATAATGACGAACATTGAATGTGCTTGTTTTTAAAAAGAAACACTTTTCTGCTCTTATATTCTTTTATTAGTAATGAGTAGATATTTCCCCCGTGAAATTTATTACAGATCATATTTAAAATCCATGCTTACAATTTTTGTTTTGTATTGAAGTAAATGTGTTATTGCTTTTAATACTGTTACAAATTTCATATTACATTTGATTAATTATTTTCAGTAGACGTCGTTATTGATTGGATAGGTAAAATTATATGTCTAGTTTTATCAAAATTATTTGTATTAATTATTTTCTTAGTGTTAGGAATATAAGATTGCCGGTGAACATTCTCTATATGGAATAAGCATTATATTTTGACAAATTAAGATTTTTGAATATTTTGCTTCAAGTAAGACCAATTTACATGTTATAAAGTTTATATATCGTATTCTACATATATATGTCTGCTTGTGTTCACGAGATGTGGTTATGTCAGTTCTACGCTGTCAGAAAATAGTGCTGGACAGGTTTAGATTAAGAAGATGGTTGCACTAATTTTACATATGTCTCGAAAGGTCCTTTGTAATCATTTATATTTAATAAGTTAAACTGGTTTCGGCTGTCATAGAAAATAAAAACAAATTATATATATATATTCAATGTAAATCCAGAGCTAATATTTAAAAAAAAAAAACAGACTAATTTGAGGTTCCATAATTAATGGAACCTTAAAAGTGGTCTATTTTTTTTTTAATATATATATATATATATATATATATATATATATATATATATATATATATGTAATAATACTTTGATAAAAAATACAAGTGAATGATAATAATATAGAATATTAAAAACTCATCTAAAAAAAAGCTCATTGTATTTATTATAACAGAGTATATATACTACATAGAGTAAAAATCCAAGTTTAAAGACATTTAAAATAATCTTGACCTTTTATTAAAATAACTAGTTTGTAAAAAAATATTTAAAATTTTAAATAAAATGTGTAAGTAAATAGGTAACATCTAAAATTAAAAATTGCATTAAAACAATATGTAATATTCAAATAATACTACATCTAATATAATAAATAAAATAATTATAGAATAAAATAATTATTGAAGAAAATATATTATTAAATTTTAACTGTCTTCTTTACTTAAACCAGACACTCACACTCCTACTATCCTGATTGTGGGAGTTCATTTAGATTCCCTCTATATAATTTCCTATTTATTCTTCTCCCTTTCCTTTTCTCTTTTTTCTTTTTCTCTCCTTCGCTTTCCTTCTTTTTCTTCTTTAATTCTTTAAATGTTTAAATATTTTATTACTTCATATGTCTGATTTGACAAGACCTACAATTAAATCTTGTGAGTCGAAATAGCTATTCGAATGAGGTAACTTTAAATTTTATTACCCATATATATATATATATATATATATATTGACATTTAGAATCTGAATCGAAGCTGACAGAAACAGATATTGTGTTGTATGCATTTAAAAATACTGTAGATAGATATAATTTCAGTGAGTTACCTTGTATATATATTATATGTCAGATAGAGGTGAAAGCACATGCATAGCTTGAACTCCTTTGAGAAAAAGCAATTATATTTGTTTCGCTTTTATTGCAATTTTATGTGTAGTTTTCAACGACATTACAGCTATTGGCGGCGTCAAGCGAGTAAAAGCAACAGCACCTCACAAATGATCATTTGCGTTTATTCAAATCCCTCTCGCGAAATGGCATCACTTCTCTGTTTGCTATTTATATAGGAAACAGAACATCAGGTGTCGATTCATGTGAGTTTTAACACAATAAATAATATTTTAAAAAGTTAACTATTGATGTCGATCACTTTCAAGAATTACTTCTGATAAAGTTACGTGTAAACGCTGAATATGCACTCACTCACACAGGCCAGGACGCACATGATATATATATATATATATATATATATATATATTAGGCTTTACTTCTGTATCTGTCACTGTTTTTTACAAAAATAAAGACAAAAATATTAAAGAAATTCGGATTATCAGTCTAATAGTTATTTTCTATCATATCAATACACACACACACACATACAGGGCACACACACACACACACACACATATATATATATATATATATATGTGTGTGTGTGTGTGTACAGGTGGGAAAGCAAAATTTAGAAATGTCTTTCAATTCCTGTCTCAAATTCCTCACCCTGTATATATATATATATATATATATATATATATATATATATATATATATATATATATATATATATATATATAACACATGACACTGTACTTAAATCCAGCTATGAACATAGAAGAATAATAAAATTCCTTGATATATTGATATACACCAATAATAACACATTTCTTTTACCTCCCCAGAGGGTTTTACCACAGCACATAAACCTGTGCACTCTTAATTAAAAAAGCGAATGCTCAAATTACTGCAAAACAGCAATTATGCAACATTTAATAGACCGTGCAAAAAGATTTTATACAATGAACTAAAAAAAAACATTTAACAAACTCTTATTTATAATGACTAACTAAATTGTTTTGTGTAATTAAAGCGATCTATTAGAAATTTTAATATAAATCAAATAGAACATAATACTTCCTCAAATAAGCCTAAACATATCAATGTTTTATATCGTAACCAGATGCATTCTAAATATGGACAAGATGAAAATATCGTTAAAAAAATTTATAAATAATAATATATCCCCCATAGATCACTGTAAAAAAATAAAATGAATTATATACTATACTAAATTTAATATCACATCTTAATCATCAGCAATAACTATATAACAACATTATATATAAATTAAAATGTACCTTTGCAAATTGCATCTCCAACAAAAAGCTAATATATATTTGGTTATACAAGAATAACATTATCAAGAAGGCTCATTCTAGCTATGAATGATTCATCATTCATCGCTCAATATCTGCAATTACATCCCTATCCACATTCACCATTTAGAAGAATATTAGTGGAAAATACCTGTATACTTAAACAAGTAAGTAATAAGCAGAATCTATATATTCTTGAAGATATCTTTATTAAAAAAAATTAAAGCCAACACTTAAAAAGATTAATTATGAATATAGTACAATGTTCTGAAATGCTTTTAGTATATAGTTTTTAATGTCTAAGTTAAACTAAACAGTTTATAAACAAATAAATTATAACCTTCTATTATTTCATTCTTAAATAAGTTACCTCCCTTACATTATTCTTTTAATATGAAATTGACGTTATGTTCACGAGCAGATTCACAACCGTAAATTTCAACCACACAGAATTTCTCTTGCAACATATTTTCTTTTAAATCAACGTTTGTGATTTTTTGAATGGATTTAATTGTTAAAGTATTAAGCACAAAAGCAAAAATTCATTTCAGAAAAACACAGTTACTTGTCTTAGTCATCATAACCCTGATGATGATATTAAAATTATCAAAATACTCGGGAAATATAAATGAATAAATATAACCACAGTACCTTTTTGTTGTCTTAATCATGAAACAAGGAAACTTATAATTGATTATGAAAGGATTTTATTGAAAATAAATAAACACATGTCTATTTTTTTTAATCAGACACATTTAAATATAAATATGCTGTCAGAATATATATATATATATATATATATATATATATACGTATGTATAAAATGATAAAATCCAGTATTTTGAATCGTGATTTACAAGTCTGAAAGATACACTCTCTTCTGAAAAGTTTTAAGTAACATAATCTTAATCTCATTTCGACCCGTGTGATCTAATGTCTGACTAAGTTAAGAAGAACAGCTACGAAACGCCAGCTGTCAAATCGGTCGAATACAAAAGTCATATCCCACAATCATTCGCTCGGAATAGTGAAGCAAGGAGTATCTTATGTATGAAAAACAAACTGACTTTTCGACTAGGTTTTCAAGCAAGCCGACGGCTGTGTCCGAAACCCTTGACCCATTGACTGATCCCAATATCTTGTCCAGGCACTGGAATAATAAGAATATGGCATCGCGTTAGATTTTCTTAATATGTTCCTATCTGTGTATATAAATAAAAATGCTTGATAGAATCGATGTATAATATCTGTATCGCAGATGTTTGAATATATCGGAACGAACGCTCTGCTTCTGGTGGGGAAACAAGACATACATTTTTGAGTGTTCCTTTATTAATAACTGGCTACTTTTGTTCTCTCATCTGTATTTTGAGAGGCTAAACTTAAAACGATTAACAGGAGCTCCTCCTAATCGACCATTTCATGTGCCTGGTATCATAAGTACATCTCTATAATCTCTGTTGAAATTTACAACGGTCTCTGGGTCTGTATATCATTCATATTTTTCTTTCGTTATGTTTTTCGTTATGTTGCTGTTATCTGTGAACGTCCGAGAGATTTGGGAACATTGTGATAGTTGAAGCTTCAATGGAAGGATGTCTAATAATATTTTAGGATAAGAAGAAATTTTTATTCAATTCATTTCTTTAAATAATTACACTATTTTTGTGGTGTCCTCCCTCTAAAGAGTCTATGTTGGACTCTTCCGCCTACCATAACATTAGTAGGAGGGAAGGCCTTCAGGGAACAGTCGATTAGATTGAACGTGGGTCAACCGACATACACTCACTAGTCCTGTAATACTCTTCTGTTTTTTAATATACGATATATCTATAACACTTGTTTTCTTATTTCTTTAACCATTTCCTTGGTCACAACAACTATGTAAGCAAGAAAAGAGCAAATTATACTAGCATATATGAAAATAAAAATGCTTTGTGCGAACGTGTTGTCAGTTTTCCTTTTTAAAAATAATCTTAAATTAAATTAATGAAATGTTTATTTTCTTTCCCTGCTGTGATGGCTGACTCAGAATGGAAACTGTGAGAGAACACCTACATAATATATTAAAAAAAAAAGCCCAAAGAGAGGACAAACTGGATGAACAGAGAATATATAATATTCAGCAAGAAGGGCAGGCTCAAGTAAAAGCCCCGTAGTGGAGACGTTAAATTGTAACTGAGTAATATCGTAATATACAGCAAGAATTCTCCCTCAGAAATTTGATGGTGGATTGGAAAAAGAAAATATGTCTTAGTTTTAGTGGATCGTGGCTGTAATGTGGTTGAGTAGAAGTAGAACACGTGTGGGTTCAGATTTTCCTGCTAGCTTGTCCAACTACACAAGAAAGTTGGACTTTTAATTAAGTCCAAAGAAGAAGGCAAAGAAAACAAACAAAACACAAGACCGATAATATATGTATACAAATATATATTAATAACAAGTTACACGAAAACAGTTACAAAGGACAAAGTGTGTGTGTGAATACTCTATGTGCGTGTCTGTGTTTTGTGCTTAGCGCGCTCCCAGCATTTGGGAAACGCTATCCCTTGTTAGCGCCTACATTTTGAGGTTGTAAGCTGAAAGCCTGAGGAAAAAGAGAGATTTACCTCCAGGTGTCGATGCGAAGGCCTGAGAGAAAAAGAGAAAGAGGCAAAGGGTCAGCGGCTATTTATAGCAGCGAGGAGCGACCCCTGGTGAAAGTGTTACGAACTGAAGGAGGAGTTAACTCCGACAAAGTAATAGAAGATCCCATTCGAAACAAAGAAATGTGTGCTGAACATAATAAGTATCGTCCTAGATGGTAGCAGATACTGAACATTTTAATACACTATTTATATTATTCGGACTATTGCCCTCATCTTTGTCGCCATATTTATTACAACGTGTCGGCCGTTGTGAGCTCTGGCCTTCTTTAGGTGGTTGGAATGTCCAACTGAACACTTTATTTTGCTCACTGGGGTAGTCTGTTCTAGTTCCATGTTTAATGGATGTGAGTTATCGGTTATCTCCTGTTAAATCCCCTCCCCAAGATCTCCACCGTCTTAACCGGGTATTAGACTCATACCCTCCTTGGACTTGTCATTGTATCTAACCAACCCCTTTTTCCACTGTGCCATGTGTCCTTGCGGAAACATGTCACCCTGGATACAGGCGTTAATTAGATCCAGTGGCAATGAGTGTGAGTTCAATACCCGGTTAAGGCAATGAACAGGAGGTAACTGGTAGCTGACATTAAACATGCACGTGGAATAACTCTTTTATTTTTCTCGCTCCTTTGTAATGTTTCTGTTTTCTAATTCTTCCACACACAGTAACCCGTTGCGTGTCGCATTGGCTTCACTGTCTTCATTGAGGTGAATTCGTTTAAAAATACCTTAAGGTGATACAGATTGGAACAGCTTGTAATATACTTAACGAGATTTTCTAAATCGATGACATAGATTTGACCGAAATGGATGTTAGTAATGAAAATGTTGTTTGGAGATAAAAAGGAGAGAGTAGCTGTGGCGTGTCACAAGTGCAGACATTCGTCAGAAAATCATTGAACGGCATCTGCTCTCTTTTTCAATGTATTAAGATAAGCCAACAATCTGATTTTATTGAAACGTAACGCATTCTTTCTTACAAATATACGAATATACCGATTTACTAAGAGTAACTTTGATGTGACTCAAGGACAAAAGCATGGAGCACTCACAAATTATACAAATATAGATTATAAAGCATTCTGCAGCAATAATATATAATACTAAAATTATGGACATTTTCTTATTCAACAAGAAAATATTTTACAGAATATCATGAAAGATTGAGTACTTTTCATGTTTATGCTTTCAGTCTACTGCCAGAAATTTACCCATTAATTCTTAGGGAAACCATTTTTTAGAATGTCAAATTTTTAATGGGGTACAAGCAGATTCTCGTAGCATGATATGTCTACTACACAACTATTTCGAATTACAACAATGGTGTGTTTTTGGAACCTTTAAATTCTCATTCAGATGGTTTTCATATTAGTTTATCCTATCGTCTTTTATCTGTTTTCAGCACATTTTCTGGATGTGCATAAACTAAAATACCTTAAGAAGGGAATACCGTTAATAAAGGAAAAATAAAAACAAATATCTGTTATGGGGAAATTGATTTAATTCTACATGAAAGGACGATAATTCAAAATACAGTTGAGTAACTTCCCTTTTCAGAAAGTCTGATCGCGTCACTTCTGAATTAAACATAGTGAAGTCTTGCACGCAATCGAAATTAAGGCTTTAAATCCAAACTAATATTTGTTGTTCTTAGACAGTAAATAAGTAAAATTTATTTTATGATGTGCTAAAATACAGTTGTCATTAATTTTCATTCGTTTTTGCTCATCACAGTAACCTCGGATATAACAATATCAATATACCAGACATACGATTTTTTTTAAATTCTTATACTACCGGATTTTATGTTGGGCCTTAATGATTCAAAAAGTAATAATTTTGCAACTTTAAACAATATCTAAATCAATTGAATACCTTTCGAAATTCTGAAATTATTCAACTTATTTTTCTCATCAGAATTAATCATAATGTTTTAGCCAAATACGCTCTTCACTTCTTCAGGCATTTAGTATTTGCGCATCCAGAATATGGGCTGAAAACAGATAAAAGATGATAGAATAAACTAATATGAAAACCAGCTGACTGAGAATTTAAAGGTTCCCAAAACACACCATTTTTCTAATTCGAAATAGTTGTGTAGTAGACATACCATGCTACGAGAAACTGAACCATATATATATATATATATATATATATATATATATATATATATATATATATATATATATATATATATATATATAAAGGTATATTTATGTTATACACACATCGACATATATATATGCTCAACCTAAGGGGTATAAAGCATGCAAATACGGAAGTAGACACGGATGTCTGATTCATGCTTAAACGCAATCTTCAGGACCAAACATGCAGTGTTGATATCAATGTCGGGAAATAGTTACATCACCATTTATACAATTTGCCTGCTCGTGGAAAAAAAAACAAATTGTCACCGATAACTACAGGAAAACGATGGGTATCAGCGTAAGTAATTGCATAATACAACTTTGTTTAAATGGAGTTCTGTTGTATGGAAACCGACCACAAGGAACCACACTTCACAAAGCATGTCACGTGGTTGTTCAGTTTAATTTTGCGAAAAAGCTCATCAAAAAAGAAAAGTGCTTTTAGGAAGGAGAACTATCGAGTGATGAAGCAAAATTTTTGCATAATGGTGTACAGAAGATTTGGCGCAAGAAAGTTGATGATTCTCCTCTCAAAGAACATAGTTTCAACATTAACACATGGAGGCGGCTCGATGAGGATTTTGGGGTTGTTTTAGCTCATGTGGGACAGGACAGTTACTTGCAATAAGAGAAATAAAGAAATCTGCAAACTATATCAAAATTCTGGATGAAAATCTACAACTATCAGCGCGAAATCAGCGGTGATTTACTTTCCAGCAAGATAATGATCCCAAATATACGTCTGTGATTACATGTCTTCAGAAAAAGATTCTGCCATGTCCTTCAATAACTTCTGATATGAATCCTATTGAAAATCTATGGCAAGAATTGAAAGTTCAAATAAATCGTCGGTAACCAAGAACAACTTCAGGAATTAGATCGTGTAAGCATTGAAGATTGGAAAAAAATCCTAGAACTCACTGGTTCAAATCTCATCAAAATTTAAAAAAGGATTGCACTTATAAAGATGAGAGGCCGTTCTATTGACTATTACTATTGTGACAATTGTCAATTTTATACAGTACGAATTTGTTTTTCTTTTCCTATTTTGCATAATTCGACTGCTAAATGTATTATATTAAAACTATTGTTCTCAAAATTGAGCTTTATATTCCATTGTTATTCTGAGGAATGGGTGAAAATATTCAATTGATGGGTGTATTGAATAATTTCGTCGCAGACTATATATATATATATATATATATATATATATATATATATATATATATATATATATATGAACATGTATGTATGAGTCGTGTAGGGAAAATATATTCTAGGGTGTATTCATTCATTATAACTATTTGACTTATTTTGCCTGGGAACTGCGAACCTGTTTATGCATTTTCAATGAATAAATGTATTTATTCTTCTGTTGTAGATTCTTTGAATGCACTTTTGTAAGAAATATTAGGATTGTTTTGTTTTTGTAATGAAAAAGATGCCGAATGGAACGTACGAAGCAAGTGCTATTTTTCTTCCTCTTTTCAGTTTCACACAAGAATGATGTGATCTTGTCTGTTGTTTGAAAGCCAGCTAACCAAATGCACGCAATGACTTCGCTTCAATTACCCCATCGCTCTTTTACATAGTTGATATTATAGAGGCCAGAAATATATGTATATGTGTGTGAATATCAATAAGAATACATAGATACGGTATATATATATATATATATATATACACCTTTCGCGCGCAAAATCAAATATCTCTCTCGTAAGAGCCTGTGAGTGTCCTCCAAATTTTCATCATCTATCTAGACACATATATATATATATATATAAGCACACACACAACATATACATATAAGCACACACAAAAATATATATATATATATATATATATATATATATATATATATATATATATATATATATATATAAAATGTAAATCTATTCAAACTCGATAGGTGAAAAAACTTGGATATCATTTATTATATATATATATATATATATATATATATATATATACATGTGTGTGTGTGTGTGTTTGTGTGTGGAGATGAAGGACGAAATGAAATATATCATATATATATATATATATATATATATATATATATATATATATATAATATATAAATTTAAATACATACATATTTATATACGTATATATGTATAATATATTATAATGGGCGCATGCCCGACTTCGAATGTTAGCTTTCTCACCAGGAGAAACGGGTTCGAATATCGCCAGTGTTGATTTGTCAGTAAGTCAGGAGAATATATGATTTTATCGGTCCGGAGGCGGAAGATCCTAGCGTGCGGCAACTTTGGAAATTACCTGAAAGCCATACCACTAGTTGAACTAAAACGGTAGACAGAAAACTTGGGGGCCGTCGATACCTGTGCTAGATCGAAATCACAAGTCATCGTGACCGAGGTTTTGAATGTGCTGGTGTTCAGATTGTTGATCATGCTAGATAACAGGCTCTCACATTATCTCCTGTTAATCTCCAAGTTCGCCACCGCCTTAACTTGAAATCACACTCTTTGGGTACTGTCACTGCATCTAACCAATGCCTTTATCTACTGTGCCATATGTCCTTAAGTTGGATCCAGTGAAAGGACCCAAAGAGTGTCAGTTCAATACCTGGTTAAGGTGGTGGAGAACTTCGAGAGGGGAATTAACAGGAGATATCAGATAAGTGACATTCATTAGACATAGCACGTAGAAGTAGAACAGTCTATCCCATTGAGCGAAATAAGGGGTTCAGTACGAAATTCCAACCACCTGAAGAAGGCCGGAGCGTACAACGGCCGAACAGTTGTAATAAATATGGCGACAAAGATGAGAACAATAGTCCGAATAATGTAAATAGTGCACATAATACATCATCTCAGAAATATAGACAGATACATTATTGGGACTTTCTTTAAATTGACATCTGTTACATCCTTTTTAATCTTTTCCGCTTTTTTTTTTCTTTTCCCCCTATTCTATTTCTTCATATCTGTGAGTTGACAAGTCCTAAAATAAGTGCTGTGGGTTGAAATAGCTATTTGAGGTAAATTTGGATTTCTTTATATATATATATATATATATATATATATATATATATATATATATATATATATATATATATATATATATATATATATATATATATATAATTTCCCATTATGGTATATATATATAAATTACCCATTATTCATTCATAACTTGTAACATACCTATTCGTAAATGGGTTTCAAATTTTGCATATGGAGTGCTAGCATTCTTCTTTTTTATTGTTTACAGTTTTACAGTTTAATTAAATTTGGCCGGTCAGCCTAGACGTGATCAACTTGTTGCATCCTAAATGTCTGGTATAAAGAATTGTGAAGTAATAAAACATTTCATGTTTCCTAAAAGAATATGTATTTCACATGTGAAAAGATTTTTATGCAGAGCAACCAACCTGACCAAATCGAATTCTCCTTCGTACCAGAAGAGTTATTGAAGCCGTCAAGATACCGGCGAAGAGATATTCACGAAGAAGCAGGAAGAAGATGATAAAAGAGGTGAATATTTCAGATAGATTGTGAAGACTTTTGAACTAGGAATATTTTTGTCTTTAACGCGACGCACAAGGGTCAAATATTTTAGAATAAAAAATTAAAATTCTTCATCAATGAAACAAAATACATTACTCAAGCAACCAACTCAAATGTAGAAAATGTATCCAAACTTAAATACGTTTTTTCTTTAGAATGACTTGTTAAAAAATATTCTATTTAATCAAAAGAAACCAAAATATCATCAGCTAATACTTAACAGTAGAATTTAATCAAAGTTCTGTAATGATTGCCACAACAAATATACATGAAAAATCTAGAGGAATATAAATAAAAATTATATGAACACAAACTGGATCTCTGACAAAACAACATATTCAGTGCATTAGCCACTCACCGTAAAGAGTTTGAACTTAATTTTTATTTACAAAATATAGCTTTAATTAAAACATACAGCAAATTCCCTAGGCGTAAGTGTATGGAATGGGCTTTGACTGCTAGATCGTCAGCAGTAACTTTATGTCCAGGTCATTTCAAGAGTTCGTCTCTTTTAGCAGATCTACTGTTATCACGATGTGGAATACTCAAGAAGAAAACAAAAAGAAAGCATTGAGAAAATGAAGGAGATTTGCTCGTTTGCATGTTCAAACATGCAAACTAAGAATAATGATTTCATTATTCCAATATTGTCGATGAACACGTTTTAAATCTCCCACTTACCCCCCGACACATATATAATTTCATCAACAAAAAAATCAGTTTAGTCTGATGAAGACCTTTCAAAGGTACACAATATTTGTCCTTAGTCATTCATTGTATAATCTCGACTTTTCTATACGTCTGTGACACCTGGGTACTCTGCCGAAGAGAGGTATGCATATTTGAAATATTCCACCAAATGAAACTTCAAATCCCTCGGCAGGATAGGATCACGGACAACGAAGTTCTCCTCCGCACATAGATGGAGAGCCTAGAAACCGTCATGGCTCGCCACCAATTTCGATGGCCTGGTCACGTGGTGCGAATGCCAGACAAGAAATTTACCAAAGCAAATCCTCTTCTAGGAGATCGCATTTGGCAAAAGACTATGTGTAGCCCCACGTCGTCTATTCAAGGATTATTTTGAAAACACCATACTAAAGACTGAAATTGATCCAGTCACTTACGAGACAGAAGCTGCAGAAAGAATCATTTGGAGAGGAGCAGTCGAAGACATAACAACATCCTTCGAGACCACCATAAGACTAAGAAAAGGGCGAAGAGAGCTCACAAAAAATCCAGAGATTTTCATCTCCTAAACCCTCATACCCTACATATGAGGTGGCTGTGAACGACACTTCACAGCCAACATAGGAGTCACTTCACTAAGAATGAAATGTCGATGAGCTCCCTAATACTCGTCAAAGAATTCTGCCAACGACGACAATGTATAGGAATATCACAGGGAAGCTACATTACGGAGGCGGAAAAATGACTGAATACACCAAGATAGGACCTATAATACTGCAGATATTCTTCGGATTTTATCAAGAATTTCTAAATGTACAGCAGGAGCACCGGACCATATGAATAAGCGATATCTAAACCATGTGCGAATGGTAGACTTATTGATATGTAATATAGACTCAAAAAAATAAAATAAATGCAGTGAACACAACACACACACACACACACACACACACACACACACACACACACATATATATATATATATATATATATATATATATATATATATATATATATATATATATATAAGTGTTTGTTCCGCATATTCATCATGTGTGTGCGTATGTGGTTAAATGCATATCAAAATATGTGTGTATGGTTAAGTGCATATAAATACATATATATTTTATGAATGTTTTATAAATGTATAGGCACAAATAAACTGCGCATTGTGTTTGCGTGTGAGTCTGTGTCGGCGAGCGCGCGTGCAGGCCCGCACGATAATGAGTCCGACAAAATGGGAGGACACATCGGAAACTTCCTTTGTCTCTTTCCAGTCTAGATTGTCCTTCCGTTTGAAGTCTGTCCGGAACTCTCCTTGACATTTCTGACAATAATGCACCAAGAACCTCCTAACACAAACGCCTAGTTTCCACAATCGTCTCCATCCACCTCCCCACTCTCTCTCTCTCTCTCTCTCTCTCTCTCTTTCTTTCTTATTTTTAAATAAAACTTCGTCAGATTCTTTTTTCTTTGCCAGTTTTATTAACTCCTGCTTCCGAAACGGCTTCTCTGTCTCACGATTGTTCCTTCCTTCGTTTCCGCCTCTTTGTTATTTCCCAACTTCCTTTAATCTTTATAACAACAATCTCCTTTTAGTCGTTTTTTTTATTTCAATATTATATTCAAGATTGTTTTTTTTCTTTATCCATTTGAGTTACACGTAGAATTTTTTTTTCGATGTGCATATATTGTTACATCTAGAAACTTTATATGATATGCATATATTCTCTTTGACATCACCTATTGTTCTAGAGGTTCGCTTCTATCTTTTTGCAAATGTTCAGTACCTAAAAGCAAATTGGAAATCATCCATAAGCATCTGACATTATTTATTAAATATCATTTTCTCCTAATTTGTGCATCAATCAGGATATTACAAGTATCAACGAATATATATATATATTTATATATATATATATATATATATATATATATATATATATAATATACATATATAAATAGATATATATATATATATATACACACACACACACACATATATATATATATATATATATATATATATATATATATATATATATATATATATATATAAAAGAATATCCGTGTGTTTGGGTAGCTCATCAATTTTTCGCTTTTTATTGAAAGCAGTAGAGCCCGGCGTTGCCCGGAGATGTAACAGTAAGAGATAGGTCAAGTATCGACCATCATAAAGACTGAAAAAATAAAATTGGCAAAGATTATTGTTTAAGGTTGACGGACAGGCATGTCTTAATAATTTTTTTTTTGTTTTGTTTCTTTTTTTTTTTTTTTACGAATTGGTAAAACCCAAACTCAAACAAAAATATTGTTTTCAATCGTTATGAGTCTCTACCAATTGAATAGAATTTTATTATAAAAATTTGTCTTGTAAATAGAATTTTTAAAGCATTCTGAATGGAAAAATAAAGAAAAAAGTATGCAAGACAATAAGAAACACTATCTGCCAAAAAAGTGAAGTTTTGTTGAAATCGCTTGAAAAATGTAGGAAATCCGATCCCATATATAAACACACACACACACACACACACACACACACACACACACACACACAACAAACAAACAAACAACCTGGATTTTATAATAAGTATCACACGATATGCGTTGTCCCCCTTTCACAAATCGTGACTTTTTCAAATTGATTTTTCAGCAATGTTTTTCAAATTTTGGCGCTGTCAGAACCACCGCAAAGGTAAATTTTACGTAGTCCTGTGAAGTTTTGTTGAAATCGGTTGAAAAATGTAGGAAATCCTATCCAAATATATAAACGCACACACACACACACACACACACAATCTGCGTTTTATAATAATTATATTTAAATTTACTAATAATTTTAAATATCGAAATATATAAAGATATATATATAAATTAATTTTCAGGAATAGCATCTGGAAAAAAGGAAATTTAAAAAATCGATACTTAAAATAAAACTAAGATGTTAATCAATTTGTAATGGAATGGTGGTTCTGGGGTTTTTATTATTGCATTGTTCCAATCGCCAAACATATCTTTGAAAATTTAACAGTTTTTTTCAAGGTTCTTGACATTTTTTAAAAAAACACATCTCTATAGAACTTTTTCTTTCTCTTTTCCATTCTCTCAATACAGCATACTTTCATATCTCCAGAAAGGTTTTGTGTAACAGCAACGTTTGAACTTACTCTCAAATTTGGTCTAGCGAACGAATTGTATAACATGTCCTCTCCTTATACGTCTGTATACCTGGGTCTCTGTCCAAGAGACATATTTTTAATTGAAAATTTACACGAAAAATCTGCTATGTTTTGAAAGGATGGATGTCACGAACAACAAAAATTCTCCTCAAAATAATTTAGGGAGAGCCTATCGAACCATCATTTATTTCGGTTCTCTTGTCGATAACCGAACACCTGAACCGAATCCGTTTAAAATAACTTTTCTCTTTTCGTATCAGTTCGAAAAAGAACCACCGTGGTTTCAAGGATCATTTTGAAAACCACCATAGTTGAAATCTTTATAGAATATTTTTATATATACATATATATATATATATATATATATATATATATATATATATATATATATATATAAAAATATATATATATTTTATAAAAATTTTCAAAAATATATCAGTCTTTTTTATACTTAGATAAAATCGTCAGGCCTGACTATTGCATCTACCATTTTCTTATCGCCTTTGAATTAGGATTTCGAAGATTTATGTTTAATGTTCATTTTAAAAATTTACACGCTCTATCTCTGATATTGAGCACATTGGAAAAATATATATTACCATTTTATATATAAATATATATATATATATATATATATAAAAAATACACACATATCGAGTCCTAGACATTATTTATATATATATATATATATATATATAGAGAGAGAGAGAGAGATTAATTTTAGGGAGAGATTTTTTCACGATGGATTTTTTAATGGATTAAGCGGTGGTTTCACATCCTCAAAGCTCCAGATTTAGAAGCCTTGCCCAGGACTTAATAAAACATTGTTTTACCTAATGTTTCAGAAAGTTTATTTTTTAACAAAGAACGGTCAGTCAAACAAAATATCCTTAGCTGAAAACGCTCGACTCTACAGATCATTCGAAGTGTTCTTACACATATTATGACACGAAATGAATAACTTTGACTGATGCAAGAAAAATATAATAAAATGCTTAATCGCACTTGCCTGGTCAGACGACTTCAATGAGACATACATATATATATATTTTTCTGTTTCACACTTGATTTTTTTGTCTTACTGAGGAAACGGAATATAACAAAAATTCTTAATGGATTCCTGACTATTCAATTAATTATATTTAGTCTGCATGTCAACTTAAATTTAAAATTCACATCTTTAAAAATATTAGATCAGGATAAAAATATTTGTTACATTTTTAAGGTTAAATTTATTACTATGAAAAAAAGAAAAAATGTATTTGAAAAACGCTGATCAACCGCGTTAAAATAAGTTAGGAATATTTTTATAGCCTTGATGAAAGGGGAGCATGCCATTACAGAATTGAAAGAAATGCGGATTTGTTGGCTTTGCGGCAAACACTAGGAATGATACATGAAACAGGAAAGATCGATTATTATTATTATTATTCTAACATAAAAAATTTGATTGGTATTCTCAAGATGCAACGGGCTTTTAAATACAAAGTTTACCAAATACGATTTGATTTTTTTGACGACACTCCATAGTTTATCATCTAAACTTTTTGAGTTTAAAACGAAGTTGATCAGACCAGTTTCATCATGGAAAAATTTCTTCCTATATATATATATATATATATATATAAACAGATATATATATATATATTCTTTACGTTTGTGTGTGTGTTTGTGGACATTGTGTCTTCTTGTTTTGTGTGTGTTCCATAAAAATATAATAATAAATAAAAAATATATATATATATATATATATATATATATATATATAATTATTTTTATTTATATCCAGGGAAAACATTTTTATTTATGGAATATGTTCAATATTAAAAATTAATTGTTTGTCTGAGGATTTCAATTCGCGTGAAACTATTTAGGGTCTTTTATAAAATTCATCAGTAAAGAAAATATATATATATATATATATATATATATATATATAGCAGAATACTGAGACAATATATATATATATATGTATGTGTATATATACATATATATATATATATATATATATATATATATATATATATATATATATATATATATATTTTTTGAAAATACATTTCACGTGGGCACTGTTGCTCATGATAAGCTAATTCTATAAACAACAGCCACATGCGCCAATTAAAATTTCCGTATGATCATAAAAATTGGTTGAAAAATTTTGTTTTCATTCGTATAAACGATAAACAATTAATTTAGATACGACTTTTTATGACGAGAGAAGATAGCTCAGTAGTTGAATAAAAAGAATTTTCAGGTTTAGGAATTAACAAAACACAAAGGCATTTGGATATATAGTAAACTGATAACAGAAAAAATTGTACTATCTGGGAACATATATATGTTTTTATATATATATATATATATATATATATATATATATATATATATATATATCATAGAGAAACAAAATTTTTTATGCATTTCTTTTAAATTGGTTTAGGTACAATATATATTATATGTATATATAGAAAATTTCAATTTATTTTAATGGATTATTTTATCAAAAAATAATAAATAACATATTAAGTTCTTTTCTAGATAGTTTTAATATTTCATCATAATCAAAATCTCCAATATAAAAAAAAGATCCTTTATAAATATATATATATATATATAAATGTATATCAAAATGTGTTTAACAACATGTCTCCTGTGTGAAAGTGAATTTACGCTTTTGCATGAATAATTATAAACAAAAACAAAACAACCAAAAAACATATTTGTCTTTAATTCCCATTAAACCCATTAATGGTAACGAAAAAATTTAAACTCTTCATTATTATGTGACGTCGCCCCCCTGGTCGCAGCGTCGACTCTGTCGTTCGATCTCGTTCGCGGCGCCAATTGTGACGTGACGTGGTCCAGGGTTCGATCCCCTGGTCACGACAGCACCAGTTGTGACGTTCTTTGCCGCGGCGTCAGCTGTTCGCTCCTCGCTGCTCCAAGTGTGACGTTCTAACCCTTTGGTTAGATGAATACCAGCCTCGCCGTTCCCAACTCGCTTCCAACGCCTGGTTACTAGGGTAACTGCACTGATCTCCGGTCTGCCTACCCACGTTGTGATTAGATCTTAGACAGACGGGATCAAACAGGGATTGGGGCCGTATGCAAGCTGAGTTCAACGGGGGTGATAACAACAACAAAAAAAAAAACTCACAAGGTCAAAAATTATTGAAGAAAAAGGTAACAACTTTTTATATCTAAATGTTCGTTACACAAGATTATTCCTACCTCCCGACCCGTTTTGTGGACTGTGGCACCAAGCTTCTACCATACAACTTTAAGGCTTTGAGTTGCCTGCTCTCTAGAAATTTGCATTTCGGGGTGTGGTTTGGTTTCGACACTGGGCGCTGATCTCTACCTGTCGTTCACGGCTGATTTTTTCTCGCCGTCAGTGGCGCGAACTAACTTCTTCTCTTCGGCTTCGGTTGGACGAGTTTATTCACTTCGGCTTGAGTGGGCGAATTTCTTCACTTCGGCTTGGGTTGGACTTGGTTTGGACGAACTTCTTCTTCTTAGGCTTCGGATTTGGTTTCCGAGGCGCAAAACCAAACTCCAACCGGCTTCTTTTCGTCCGGCCGCAACTTTCCAACTTTGGCTGCAGCTCCAACTCTTTTTAGGCTTTCGGGCAATTTTCTTCACTTCGACTTGGGTTGGACGAATTTCTTCTTTCGGATTCTCTTGCCCGCAAGGGGCGAATGAACTGGGGCCCGCCGCCCGCGTTCAAGCTCCCTCGCCGTCCGCGGCCCCTGCAACTGATTTCTGTCGATTGGGGTCCTGCTTTTATTGACGCCGTAACAAACTGGGGTGGGTCTGTCGGCGCCAGGGTTTTCTTGATAATTCTAAAGTCGTATTATTTCTGATTAGGGATTTTCCATTATCGCTCTTACTTTCACTCCTACTTCCTTACTGTGCCTCTGGGGGAGGCGCATACCCCTTCCCCTGGTCCCTCGTATGTCAGGTGACCGCTCTCGACCAATGGGGTCCTGGTCGGGCATCTTTCCTCCTCCCTCGCACATCACGTGACCGCTCTCGGCCAATGAGACCCTGGTCGGGTGTCTCTCCTCCTCCCTCATGTATCATGTGACTGTCCTCGGCTAATGAGACTCTGGTCGGTATCTTCCTCCTTCCTTCGTGACGTCTCTAATCGGGCGTGTACAATCCGGGGCTTTGTTCTGGGGAAGAAACACCTTGCTTAAAAAACAAAATTTAAATTGTCCTTTTTCGAAAATGACGATATCGGTCCCTTCCACACGTGGCATTTGTCAAAACAGCCCGCCGCTAATTGGATACGATCTAAGAAAGGAATTTTCTTAGACCTGTCGGCGTCTCTCTGAGCTAATACAAATATTCCATTTTCTCTGGCCGATAATAAAATCTAATTATTATCTGAAAAAAAAGCATTTTCACTTTGGGTGGTTTTTTTTTCAACTCTAGAAATTGTCTGGGTTCGTGTATTAATGTTTTGTTTTTCGTATACATTTCCCCATCTGTTACCTATCATCTCAATGACACCCTTTTCGTTTGTTACTTATCAATATTTTTTTTTTCATTGTCCCTAAAATTTTATTTCTTCAGCCAAATTTTAACAAACTTCCATCCTCCGCGGACACGGAATTAGATCAGGTGCTTGACCTGATAATTTTGACATTTGATATGTGCCGGTCGAGCGTGTGTGTTTTCGCTTACGACCTTGTTTCGTATTATGTTTCTGTTTTTCCTTTTTTTTTTTTTTTTTATTATCTCTAAACTCTATTTCTTCAACCAATTATAACAACTTCCATTTTTCGTGGATTTTGGTCAGGTACTTTGACCTAGATATCTTTTTGACACCTGTTATGTGTCAGTTTAACCGTAAAAAACTTATGACCGGGTTTTGTACCATTTATTTCTCTTTCTTTTTTTTTTTTTTCTTTCCTTTTTTTCTTTCGGATCGCCTAAATGCTATTAGAGAATTATTCTCAAAACCCAAATATTTTCATCTCTAAATAACTATCAAATGGTTAACAAACCGAAAAAAATAAATCATATATTTATGAATATCTCTTTTCAGTTTTCTAATAATGCAGGGTGCCACATGCTTTAACAAGGCTGGAGAAACCGACAAATCCAGCGATTGAGACAATAAAAACAATTTGACAAATGTATGAAGTAATGAATATTCTCTCTGAATTTCTGAAATGAGAATTTATCATATTTTCATTCAAACTATTGTCCTCATCTTTGTTGTTATTATTACAATGTTTCAGTCGGTGTGCCCTCTGGCTTTCTTCAGACGTTTGTCGATCTGTGTAGCCTTCAGGGAATTTTCGAAGTGATTTCTTTATTTAATCTACACGTTGGTTCGCGAACTTGACGCCTTGGTAATTCTGAGTTGTACAGACTTAGATTCAGGATGAACAATAACCAGGCATTAAGAAAAGAAAAAAAAACAAGATATATATCTCTAGATAGCGGAATGAAAACAATCGACTCCCGTGGTTCAGTTCGAAATTCTTTGAAGGTTACACGGATCAACAGATACCCGAAGAAGTATGATATTATACAACAGCCGAAACGTTTTGATAATAACATGAACAAAGATGAAGACATTAGTCCGACTGCAAATAATTTAAATACATAACTGATACTATTTTATTTTTAAATACAAGAAAAAATTTCCTCTTTTTATAATGTAGTTTATTAAAGCTCAAACCGAAACAGATGCCTATTTCTGTTGATTGTTTTAAAAAATATTCTTGTTTTTCACCTTTAGAAAAAGTAAATACCAATCAAGTCGCTTATGAATCTCTCAGTAATTATAAAATTTACCCAGAAAGTGAAATTAGAATTCAAAAAGAATTACATCCTAAATTTTATTCTAATAACAACATCGGCGACATTAATGGGTGAAAAGTAACTCCGAACATCATACTTAGAATTAATCATTGTTAATAACAAACCATGAAGTAAAACGATTATTCGTATTTTCGATGTTTATTCATCATCGTACTTGAAGTATCGTGAAAAGAAAATCCTCTCTGAATTTCTGAAATGATTATTTGATAATTCTTTTGGACTGTCGTTTATCTCTTTTCTCTTTACCATTAAATCTTTCAGTCTATGTGAACGCAGCCAGCCTTCGTGTCGTTACATGTTGCATCCGGATAAAGAAGATAAATTGGTAGAACGAAGTTTCAGGTTCAAACCCCAAAGGATGTTTAACGGCATTAAAAAAAAAACAAAAAAGATCATAGAGCGATAAAATAAATGCCTGAAAAAATAGAGATCATTTCGAAATACGATACCGATTATCAATGGAAAAAGGCCAAAAAGCAGGAAGAACATTTGATAAAATCTTATGAAAATATTATGAAAACATAGTAGAATGCTATCATGAATTACAAAAAAAAAACATTTAGAATAACCCATTTGATCCTCATTTTTTTTATAATTGCTAGACGGAATGTGTGTCGTTTGTAATAGATATCGGCTCGTAAGAGGAGAACTAGAAGGACGGATTTGAATTCCAGTCGAGTTCACTACATTCTCTTACGCGCAAAATACGCTTGGTAAAGGTATGAATCCATCACTTTTCACTCCAGCTATGAGTTGAAGAGTAGGTCAGACTGGCTACTGTAGCATTGGATGGCAACCAGTCTACCGCAGAAAAACAGCAACTTATTGCAGGAAAATCTGTTTAATCAGTCATGGATCGAAAAGAGACATGATGGCCTAAAAATGTGTAACACAATACAAACTTCTGGGTATGACTAAGCTAGCTATCGACCATTTTATATCATTTAAAGCTAGAAATAGTTTTATTGTAAGAATAATTCTCTTTTGTGAATGAATATTGTATTAATATTTTTAGAATAACAATGATGTTTCGCATTACAAGTCCTACTATTACATAGATAGATAGATAGATAGATAGATAGATAGATAATGTTATGTTATTACTTGAAGTGAAAAACCTTGACAACAGAAGAAATGCTTCCACTTCATTCATGAGCACTTAAGATCAGCAGGCAGGTTCGCGAGCAGATAAAAAATCAAACTGTAAAAAGTAAAACAAGTCTACAGTATGTGTGCATAAAGATAAAAGTATAAAATACAAAGATAAAATTCTGAATAGTAAGTATCATCCAATGACTATATTTACGCAAGAAAAATAAAGATCTGAACGCGGATATGTAATAAAACACATACAAGACAATAGACTTGAACAAGAAAAAATATTCCTTTGAAAATATTTTTTTTAATAGATAAATTATGTCTATTATATTCTAAAATATTTTCATTCTAATTGACGCTTTCAGTTTCGTATATTAGAATTGAAAGTATGAAAGAACGATTTATAATTCATGTCAGTTTATTTAACGTTTCAAGCTTGAATGATTTCAATCACTGTCAAGAATTTTGTTAAATTCTTGTGTACTGCAATTTTTAAATATGCGTTCTTTTATTTTTTAATATATTGCATGTTACGTGAACTTTTTTAATTTAACAGTTTTTTATACCACATGATTAAGGCGTCATAGTGTTTCTGAGGAATTTAAATTCTTAGTCCTTAGCTGTAATTACTTATGTTAAAATGGTTGTTTTAAATTAGTATGAATAGCATCTATCACTTGTAATCTTTTTAGAATTTTTTTTTTTAACTTAGTATTATTATATTGCGAACGATGTGTTGGGTTACTGTAAATTTTGCTTTTATATAACATATTTACCGTATTGCGCTGATCGGACATATGACAGGTGTGTCTCTGGGAGAGAGATATAGTTGTATATCCTATATAAGATTGTTTTTTATTATTTTGTTTTCTTCTCATAGATGCAATCTCCAATACGCAAAGTGAATTTTAATCAATATTTGTAGTGAGAATTATATAGAGAATTTGATTTAATTGCGGTTTCATTATTTACTACTAAATTAAATGTTTTTAAATCTTTTAACAGAAAATTGGGTGTAAATGTTTCTTACTATTTCTATAAAGTACATATCCATATATAAAATATCTATAGATTTTATTTATCGCTGCTTCCTATTTTTATAGTTTGAATGCCTGATTAAAATAGAATTTACTTTTTTTTTATTCCAACGACACCCAACACTGTTATAATTGAAATTTTTTCTTCATAAACAATTTAATTTGAAAACCACTATTAACGTGTTTTCTTAACGTGACTTGAATTTTTTGTAGGGAATGGCTTTAGAAGAATAACTTACTTTGGCCCTATTAATTGCATATTTATACGGCTATTTTATATCAATATGTAAATTCACTTCTGTACTTAAGTAGGCAAAGATAAAAATAAAAAAGATATAAATATAAAATATATATATAGGTAAATATAAAATATACATTTATATAAACATAAAAAGTGACTATAAAGATCGATAAAGACGTCTGGAAAATGATTCCTTTATTAATATTTAATTTTTGTGTAAAGTTAATAACATAATTTGGTTGAAATAGGTGTTTTACTTTTGTTAATATCTTAAACGTTAATTTCGTATTACGTTTTTTGCTAAAGTGTTAATACTGTCTATATATCGAATATATACAATAGGTTTGGTTATTTTATTGAATATTTTATTTTCTATGTGAGCAATATAAAATTTGGAGAAAAATGGACTAAAATTCTAGCCATAGCTTCAACCTTTATCTGGGTATTTATATTGCCAAGGTGCTTTTGAATGGTATTAAAATACGAATAAAATCACATTTTTTATATAATAGTTTTAACTTTTAGTGGATGGAGCAAAGTAATGGTCGTAAATATTATTTTTGCTGACATTTATTGTTCCTCTAACAGTTTTCTACGTTTAATGAGAATCTCACCATCCATGCTTGTTTTGGATGGTGACAATCATAAAGATTTTTTAAAATGTAAATTTTTTAGAAACTTGTAGACAATATCATGTAAAAACAAAGACAATTTAACAAATATATGGAGACAACACAATTATATATACGAGACAATTTGATAATTATATACACAAGGCAATGTAATAAAGGTATGAATACCATTTACAAGCGTTACTAGGAGTACAAAGACTACTGACGTTAGCGACCTTAAGAATATTTGCTAAAGAAAACTGAAATGTAATTTATAATATTTTATTAATAACCAATAAACAAAATTAAAATCGCAGGCCTTTTATAATGTCCGTTAAATCCGAAATCCGTTTTATCGAAGTCAGTTCACTAGAGAATTTTACATATATAAAAACTTAGAAACACGTAAAGATTACAAGAGAAATGCAAGGATAACCCTAAAATTAGAAGGAAAATGTTTATACTTTTGTTCATCAATACAAAGCCCAAAGGTTACTCAAGGTAAAGGATTACTGAGTGAGATTGTTTAAGAGAAGTGGAAGAAAGATGCGATAAATGCATATTATGAGGATACGTAAAATAGATAACGGAGATAATCTAGAGGTTAACATTCTAATGGTGTGAGAAGCATCTCTTACACAATGTAACAGTTCTAGAAAAGAAGCGATCTAAGTGAAACTTGCTCCTTACTAAAGGAACACGAAGCAATGGGAATGATTTGCCACAGTGAATATGGCAGTACTCCATTTTCGGCTTGATCTGGCTCTCATAACGGTAGAAGATAGTATGAAGTGTCAGGTATTTACTGGAGTGGTAAAGGGGTGTCGATCATTTTACTTTACATCTTTAGCGATGGATCGTATATAGGAATTCTACTTGAGATCGGGTGTGTGTTTGAGGGGACATCTATTCATCACGACTGGCTGTAGTTCGGGGTCTGATCGGCGGTGATGGAATGTAACCAGTTTGGTTTTAGATAAGTTTCATTAAAACCCACTGACAAGGTACTACGGTTAATTTTTTTATTTTTTTTTTTCTTGTGTTCTTATAATTTTCTTCTTTTCTGGATGTAAATTATGTATAAATTGTCCAAATGTTTAATTGAAACGCTATTGTTTTTCAGTCAACGAGATATAATTGATTTTCGTGTTAAGCATGCTTCCTGTAATTTATATAATTCTATTTACGTTTTCAGCTTGTTTTTACAGACTTCATTTCAGGAAGAGCGGAATGGTAATGACTAAACAACAAACAATTGTATATATTTCTTTCTTTTTCTCTTTGGTACAAAACAAAATAATCCTTAATCATATGTTCTCCTACTAGGAATAATAAGCAATTTACAAATACAAGCTTTGTTTCGAACAGAAGCCAGATCCGTTTATTACGTAACCAGTTATATTGAATATCACAAGAAATGGTTATACCAAAATATTGGTATAAATTTTTAAAATATACACTGAAATCATTTAGTAATCAGTTAGTATTCCAATCAAAATGAGGCACAACTGATTAAGGGGTGTATTAAGTACTGTATTTAAAAATGAGTGGCTTCCTGGATATGATGATAAATTACGCAAGGTTTCTGGTCGATAGGTTGGAGGTTTTGAGGGGCGTACAACCAAATCTTAATTGCCGTTGTTCCTAAGTACACCTTTCCTCAAGATGATAACATCTGTTAGGGTCCCAGCTATGGACATAGAGTGAATTCCCAAACAAAAAACAAAACCTTGTGAAGGTATAAATATAAATACTTATAGTACCACCAATACATTTTATAAACGTCTGGACACAGGAAATCTCATTAAGTATACTTTTTTTTTTTACTTACAAAGATTAAACATGTTTTTCTCGAAAAAAGAAAGTATTTACGCCATTTTCTGGCGTATGCTAAAGTAGACAGTGTACTCTATGAACATCACAGATGCAACACACGTGATCGAACATATAAGGAGTGAATGTGCTAAAACTGACGGCAATAGAAATCATATCGAAGATGTTATTTGTTAATACTGCAATTCAATAAAATGTTATTGAGCATTTCATTTCTTCAAAATATGCATTTTTGCCCATGTTTCCAGAATTTTACGGCACTCTGTATAAAAAGAAATTACTGACCATGCATATTGATAGTAGAATTACCAACACTACAATTTATTTGTATTTGAAGGCATACAACTGCGTTCTAAAAAACTTTACTTGATGCTATATAATTGTTCAAATTATTTACATTTCGGCATTAAATAACCATAGGAGATTGATAAAAATCTAAACAAAATCAGCCAACCAAATAAAATGAGTGAATGAATACAATTGCCACTTTAGTGTCTTCTTCTACTAAACATTGCATAGTTGTGCAAGCTCTATAATGTTTACAGAGGCGCTCTATAAGTTGTATAAGTGAGGTTAGCTGGAATACCAGTGAGTTACGTTCACATACGTAAAAATTCGTTGGGTATCGAATTAAATCATTTTACACCCCACCTACCTATGTAGTAATGTAGAGTAGGTATCTTGGATGACATTCAAACTAAAAGAATGATCATTTCTAATTCAAAAGCGCCTGGAAAGGGACGGAGGATCTATACATTATCTTATCGAACTGTTAATTGAGAGACAATAAGGGAAAAGGAAGTGTAATATATATAATGACTTACGTCTTGAATAGAAATTGCATTTTCAAACAATAATAGAACAATATTGCAACAAACAGTGAAGTCATTATGTCTATGTGTGGCACCTTGCATTATTAGAAATATTCCTAGAAATATGATTTAATTTTTTCTTACTCAGTTTATTAAACAGGTTGTTAATTTTTTT